>CABFVX010005650.1:0-29935 GCA_902151425.1 Timema shepardi | reverse complement strand
ATTGCATCATGGGAAGAGAGTGACGTGCAAGTGACCTTGTGATGAACATGTGATTCTCTGGTCACATCTCCAATGGCGTAGAAAGTTCTTCCATGAATTGCTACTCCTTCCCTCTGGTCTGTGTGTATGTTCTACTATGTTATAGTTCCCCCTCTGTTCCTCCTCCTCTCAGAAAATAATCATTTATATACTGGTGCTGTTCGCTTAGTATTTTACTTCTTGATTCAACCGTGTCGTGAGACACATTCTATGATAGGATGATGCTAAGGTACAAATTCTATTTCGGCCTGTATATTTCAAAATTACCTTTTGGACTTGCAATATTTATTTAAATTAAAAATTTAAATAGTTATTATAATCTTGATATATCATCATGAATTGGACTTATAGATTTTTTGTAAAGCCAAACAAATGTCCCCTCTGGACACACATGCAATTTATTTTACAATTTATTTAATGGTACATAAAATAATTTGCAGTTACGTCATTGTTGGATAATGATATATCTCGTAGGAAAGGCATGCCCGGCATGGCATAAGATATATTTGTAGACATGTTATTAATATTTTAGGAATCCTTTTATAGCCCATCTGGCTTTAAAAGTGATTATCACTTTTGGTGAACGTTACCTTTGTTTGTCATCAACTAAAACTCGTATGGCGTGTTGCCTACATAAAGTGGGAGTTGTTGTAACCCGTCCGGCTGTGTAATTTTTTATTTATTATATTGTTACTTAATAGAGGACGATCTCCTTTTGTACTAGGGTAAATTTTGATTGCGACAAAAAGGTTGGCAATTCCTTCTATTGTTATGCGGACTGTTGGCCTGTTGTGGCTTGGTGTTGTAATTGTTGTATTGCGGATTGCCGCGGAGACCCTGAGGGGCCATAGATTAAACATTGTGGTAAACTTTTGGTCATATTGGATCACGTATTGTAATGACAACATTAATGTTATGGGTATAACCCAATCTTCCTTTATATATATTTATTATTTTCTTGCGTTAATTATATTTGCATATATGAATTGTTATTTTTCTAATAAACTTACATTTACTTTATGCAATCTTTTAATTTAACGAATTGTAGGTTAATAAGTTGTAACCCTTTAAAGAGTTTCTCGACCCCCCCCCCCCACTTTTGCCCTGAGTATTTATTTAACAAATAATAATTATGGGGTGTTCATGGAAGCAAAAAGTCGTATAAGCCAATTAGAAAGGCCTATACACCTTATGTTGTCCTATCGGCTCCTCTGCAATTAATCTTTTTTTTTTGCTTCGTTTTAATTTGTGTATATGTGCGCCAGCCCTTATCTATCAGAGGAAAAGGGTGGTGGTACACAACTTAGAATATAACTGAGTCATTTAAAATTCACCTTTCGATATTTTCTATCAGCGGCCATTTGAATGATGGGGTCAAAATTCCATGTCCGTGCAATTCTTGTTCCCAGATCATTTAGCCTTTGTTGACCCATTGTTGATCTCAATCAGGTCTTTATTCTGCTAAGCACCCTAAATGATCGTTCTTCTTGAGCAACAGAAACTGGGAGTGTGCAGAATGTGCGCAAGGCAACGTATAAATTAGAAAATAAATTTTCAATACTGAGCTCTGTTATTTTGATGGGCAGTTTTATGGACTACGGAGTAGATCTATACATGTTTTGTCTTGTGTATCACTTTTAAGATACATTACTTCTCCCGTTAGGCCACCAAGATTTCAATAACTTCAACGGCGTAACCTTTAATCTTCTTTATGGCTCATCCCCTCAAGTTTAAAGAGTGGTAATTTGTGCACTCAATGTAAATTTCATATTACATTGAACTTTCCTTCCGTTTCGCTGAATCGTTTATATTTTCGTCCAAAATATGACGGAAAAAACTCAAGGCCAAGCTGGGCCCCAGGGGTTTTGCTTCCCCCCTCCTCAACGCCTCTCTCATAGGACTGAATGCAACTATTTTAGTTAAGTGTATTTTCAATCAAGCATTTTCGGTATAAATATAAATAAATTTTAAATATAGATTTAAAGATTGGCTAAAAATTCTTAAGTAAAACATTTATTACTTGAAATTTAATAACTACTTATACAATAAAACATCAATATATTCAATCTAGTATTATTAAATAAAAGTGAGCCACAGTCTTGTTTATAAGAATATCAACTCAATTTTTCAAATGAACCAGGGTGTATGGTTAAGTATTATTAACTAGACCTCTCACAAAAAGTACTGTTGGACCCCATAAATACTAGTTTACTCAATTATCATTATCATCTAAGATACAAAAGCAAATCGATGCCATTCCAAATAATAACATTAACGTAAAATATGTGTCTTGATGCAAAATAGATGTAGCGAAGGTGCATCTCGTACATGATTTGTTATTTAAATGCCACTTTTATCATTATTTCTAGTCAAACATATGCTTTCCTTCCCTAAACCTATGCAGAGATAAATATTACCATCACGTGACCTAATGTGATTGTTACAATATCTAATGAAACTTAATTGTGTTAGCTAGGTAAAGTGCGTAGCTATAAAATAAAAGTGGCTGAAAGTTTCAGCATCCGTCTAGTTAAAAGGAGATAGGGTTGATTTAACTTTAGTAAATTAATAATATTGTTAATGAGCATTAAATACAAACGTAATATTGATAGACAGTCCTTAGTTGTAATTCTTTAATATTAATTTTTCCCTAAAAATCCTGGGAAATAAATTTTCCGGACAGAGTTTCGGAAACATTCAATTTCCTGAATATTTTCTTCCTGAAGTTAGGGATTCCAAACATACCTAGAAAATCTATTTATTTTATTCAGCAAATATGGATTTCTAGGACCATATGAAATGATTTATTTTTCACATAATTTAGAGTGTTTTTCAAACTTTATCCAACTTTTCGACAACCCTCGCATCTCTTTTCTTTCGGCTAGCCTATACAAAAAAAACCTTCTTTACTGTCACCCATTAGCCCATTCTTTATTATTAGTTTGCTTAATATCTTGTATTTCGAATGATGTCATTTTTTCTAAGAACCTTGATTTAGGAACGCGATTTAATTTCTTCCATTGAAATTGTAATTTTGATTTGCCATCGGGAACTGCTACTTTTAACTGCAGCCAATAACTCGTACTGGGGGAGGGCACGTCACCTCCGCATGGAGGGCAAAAAGAGGAGATATATGACGACCAGCAGGAATTGCCGACACATGAATACATGATTGAATATTGCGGTTGAGATATTTTTTTAGACGTCATTTTTTTTAAATTTTGACCGAGACAATTTATACAACATAATATTTAAAGAAAGCAATATTCATATCGGTGAGCAGGCAGACTAGATGGTGAGTTCATTTGGTCCGGTTTTCAAGTGACGGGGAGGTCGGGGATCGAGTACCGGCCCTGTGCCCTAAAAGGGGTTTATCCTTAAATGTTTCCGTTGGAATGAGGTCAGTATCCTTCTTCACGCCCCTCCCCCGCTCACCCATATGTCTTTATTTACACGTACAGTCTGTACTCCATTAGTCAAGGTTGGACCTCTCGAGCGGTTACATGCGCCGTTCCTAGTGATTCGGTCGTAGCGATATTCATGTGACGTGCGAGTTTATTTTGCTTTGTTGTCTAGTTTTAGTTTTGTTCATTACATACTATACAGTAGTGTATTGTTGTGTGTGTATCGTGGTGTCACTGTCCAAGCCGCAGTCCTCTAAATCATTAACTTTGGTCGAAAAATTAGTGAGGATAGAGGTAGTGGAAAAGGGACTTAAAAGAAATAAAAAATTGCAAAGGCCTTAGGAATTACCCCTAACACACTTTCAATATTTTTGAAAAAAAGAGCATGTTTGCAAACTTAGCTGTGTTTCTTTTCAATTCCTTTTAAGAAACTTATTTAATTCAAATTTTTTCCTGGTCCTTTAGAGTTCGAACTATCCAGGTTCCACTGTACTTCAAGACATGAGATATATAGCTGCCAATGTTGATAAATATCATCAATACCTATAAATGAACCCTAATACTAAAATAAAATATTGTCATTGTTGACAGAAAAACTTATGTTTGTATTTTCCAAAGGTTCTTCCGACTGAAACCTCGTTCCGGGCAGTGCCATTTTTAATTATGTTTCTGAGTTAGATATGAGGAAGTTAGATTTAAAGTAAGTGTACTCGCATTTACTGGGAGGGAGTTTGAGAAACAATTTATTATAAAAAACTTGAGTATCTTGCAGCAATCTATGATTTGAAATCAGACCTCCCCGTCCCTGGTTAGCCAGACTAGACGAGTCTGACATTTAGTCCACGTGCGAGTCGAGAATGCTGAGACGTTAGTTTGATTCCGGATCAGGGTTTAAGTCTTGGTTTGATAAGAGTGCAGGCAAGATTCTAGATACCCTAGAGTAAACCACCCTCAAACCAACAAACATGCTCATAGCACGTGGGTATTTAATACAAAACACTGCTAGCACACCACTAACAAATAGAACAGTGACCATGTGGTACAAGGTGTCACTGCCACAATTTGACGTGACAGGAAGTTCGAAGCTTGAATCCAGACTGAGTTTATTTGGGGGAAAGAGGGCAGGTTGCTCTACATGTCAATTATCTCTCTGGATTTCTCATATCCTATCCACGATAATGCGGGTGCATTTCCTATTAAGCATCCTCTCACTCCTATCCCTTAAATTAAGCCGTTAATATAATTATTTTTGGCCTTGTCCGGGCTATACGCATCTATCTAGACTAATTCGGTAGGAATGAGGATTATAGACGTCAGAAGAAATGTATCCGCGTTTGAGTAAAATGATAGTGGAAAAACCTTTAGGAAATAAAACCTCCTCAGTACACGTGGTCGGGATCGACCCCCGACGTCCCTGTCACCAACCAACCAGACGATATGAAGCTTGACGTGTCACGTGTCCACCAATAGGGGTACCATTGTGCAATTAAAAACTGAAACTAACAAGTGGAGTCGTTCACAACAGGCCTAGAATATAACAAACAACGTCAAAGTGATTAAAACTTTTTCCTCCCGCCCGCTTGTCATTCAAATTTCGAACAGTTTGACAAATTACTTTGATTTCTCAAATGTGACACTAGATAGCACAATCCTTCATCCAAGATTTATTTCAGCAATTATTTTCGAAAACGTAATGGAATGTATAAAATGTCACAATCCACCTCACTCCCACCTCTACCCCTCCCTAAACTTTTTTTTTTAAGCTTTAGAAATGAAGAAAATAGAAAAACATTGTTAGGTTTTTAAATATTTGACAAATTTGATATAGGAGAAATATTACTTTGGATTATTTTTTTAATTAGAAAAAAATATTTTGTTGATTGGAAATTTTTATGTGTTCACTAATTAATTATTTTAGCCTCCCCTGATTGCAAAAGAAATATTTCCCATTCCAGTGACCTATCACAGGATTACAAATTTCCTAGCATATCCTGTCTAATTCTATTTGTTTTATCTTTTCAAATCCAATTATAATGAAAAACATTTTAATAAAAAAAATTATACTATGCTGATCATAATTTAGTTTTGTCGACAAATTGAATTCATTTATTTTACTTTCTACAGTTTCGACGAAAAAATCTTTTAATCCAGCATTTATCACTGTCCGTGGGCCCTTCGTTTCCAACTAACCACACTATACATTGCACGACGTGGGGGGAAAACAAACTATGAACACTTTTACACATGGTTTTTTCAACAACAACGGAGGATTTACTGTGAAATCGGTACTTGTCGAATTTATTTCAAAATAGTAGGAAGCTTTTAAACACTTTGGAAGATTTACGATACTTATAAAAATCTTTGAACGTGGTTACATAAACCTCGTATTAATTACACACACACACACACACATATATATATATATATATATATATATATATATATACTAACAGGAAAAAAAGATGAGTAATGTTTATTGGCCCAAAGAAACACTTTATATCTTGATGTGAATACGAAACCACCAACCATACTCGATTCGATTCGTGATTCTCTTGTAATTATTTTTATAGATCTAGACTTCGCCCGTAATTATTTCCATTAGGATTTGAGGTTGAAATCTATCATATAATTTCTCTTTGAATTTAGGTTGAAATCCATCCTGTAATTTCTCTATGAATTTAAGAAATTTTTACTGCAATTTTTCTTTGGATTTATGTTTGAAATGTCTCCACTCAGTTTTTTTTTAAATTTGGGGTTGTAATAATATCTGTAATTTCTCTTCGGACTTGTGGTTAAGTTTTTCTTGTAATTTCTCTTTAATTTTTGTGGCAGAAATTTCAATTTTAGTTTTTCTTTGGTTTTGTGGTTGAAATTCTTATAGTAAGTTTTCTTTAAATTTGAGGTTAAAATATTTCCCACAATTTTTATTAGGATTGGTTGTGAGTATTTTCAATAGGTAATCAAGGTATACATACAACGAATGAATAACATGCTCAGCAGTACATCAAGATAGAGAATAGCCGTTTTCGATGGGGTTTAAGATGTCAGACTCTCAATAGACTGATTTGCTACTGATGAAGTTAAGGTTCAAATCCCGGACGTGTGTATTGAGCTTGTTTAACCTAAATGGTTTTCAGATTTTCATCCGCGCAAGTGCGGGCGTACTTACTCAGCCTTACCTCATAGAGTAAATGTGTGGACACCGGATGGGTGGTAATACTGCTGCCTACATTGATAAGGTGTCTGATGCGTGTGTTTATGGCGGGCATGTTTTTACCTTGATGAGGCTCAAGCGAATGAGTTTTAAACAAGTCCCTATGATTACTAGCGCTCCAGGCGGCGGGATTACAGGCTCGGTAGTTGTGCTAAAGCTCTTGTTTACCAAATTACCAAGGACAAAATACGAATATTTACCCTTCATTTCCCACTCCAAGTTCAGTATACTACCCAATTTAGACGCATGATTCTTCAATATTAGTTTTAATGCCGCTTTTTGTTTAGGTATTTATAAAGCTTGAGAGCTGCACCAATGGCTATACGGACAAAGGCGCAGTCTCGCGTAGCATTATTTGTCGGTGACAGGCAGGCTGGGGTTCAAATTCCATCCGGGTGTACTGAGGTGATTTTTACTAAATATGTTATTTTCCCACTCTCTATTCGCGCAAATGCGGATGCACTTACTTTAAATTCTACAACCTCAGTCCTAACAACAATAATAAATAGATTATACTTGTATATAAATTGTTAGATTTAATAGAAATCAAATGATCAAAATAAATAATTAATATCTTGATTAATATTGGATACATCATATAATGACAAAATGTGCCTGGCAATGTGTATAATAAATAACATGAAATAATTCAAATGGATACAATATAAACATGACTGGGATAAGCTTATTGTGTGTTAGACTTAATTGTTGTAAGATGACAAAAAAAAAGGATTATTAACAACATAACAATTTAATAAATTTATTTAACACAGGGCTGATACTAGGTTTGTGCATGGAGCTGAATGTGGAACGGATCCCTTCCTGGTGATCTCAGTAGTTGAGATAGGTATGAATTTGTGAGGGAGTAGCGCGAGATTGTTAAGCAAGAAATTGTGAGGATGGAAAAGTGGCGGGATAAAAGGGCGAGAGTGTAATATTAATGATTGCCCGTCGATAAAATAGCTTAACACGAGCCTGAATGTAATGTCGAAATAAATACTAATGAGATTGAAAATGCTTATAACAATAACAGAGGCTGTAGTTGAGAGCGCTAAATATGTGTGTGGATCTGAGATGGTAGGAAATCTAAAAATAGATGCATGGGGGAATAAACAGGTGAAAGAAGCTGTGAGAGCAAAGAAAGAAGCATACAAACGAGTGATTGCTGCGAAGAGTGAAACCGAACATAGGAGGTTATGTGACATATACGAAGAGAGAAATATGATTGCAAAGAAAATAGTAAAGGAGAGTAGAGAGCAAATGAGATTAAAAGAAGAAGAAAGAATGCAGAATGAGTTTGAAAGAAATAAGAAGCTGTTATGGAAGTGGGTAGAGAGAACGAAACAAGAAGTGCAAGGATATAACTATGAAATTCATAATGAGCGTGGTGAGATGATCCTTGATGAAAACAGTAAAGCGATGAATGGAGTATTTTGAGCAATTGTACAGTGAAAACGTAGATAAAGAAGCAGAAAACAGGGCAAATGTTATGATGCGTGAAATAATTTGTTAGACTGAGGTGTTAAAAGTTATGAAAGTGTTTAAGAGTGGCAAAGCTGCGGGCATAGTTGGGATCACGTCATGTGAAATGCTTAAAATGTGTGTGAGCATGGCATTACTCTCCAGAGTATGTGAGCTGTTCAATGTGTGCACTGGAAGATGCTGTCACTGTTCCTTTGAGTGAATGTGAGAGTTATTGGGCAAGTAGTTTGTTGAGTATTCCAGGAAAAGTTTTTGAGAGAGTTTGAATTGAAAGGGTGTAACGTTTATCGACATTAACATTACAAGAAAAGAAGACTAAACGGGCTAATGAACACTATTCTACAAACACCAAAAGTAAACATTGGAATCCACTCACCAAAATGCCCCGTCCACCGTATTATGTCTCATGTCTCACCGACCGACCCCCCTCTCCCCGCGAGCACTACATCCAAGTTGGAGTGTTGTTTTAAAACTGAAACGAATGAAAGGCGTGTTGGACTGGGCGTAGAGCCCACCCATTGCATCATGGGAAGAGAGTGACGTGCAAGTGACCTTGTGATGAACATGTGATTCTCTGGTCACATCTCCAATGGCGTAGAAAGTTCTTCCATGAATTGCTACTCCTTCCCTCTGGTCTGTGTGTATGTTCTACTATGTTATAGTTCCCCCTCTGTTCCTCCTCCTCTCAGAAAATAATCATTTATATACTGGTGCTGTTCGCTTAGTATTTTACTTCTTGATTCAACCGTGTCGTGAGACACATTCTATGATAGGATGATGCTAAGGTACAAATTCTATTTCGGCCTGTATATTTCAAAATTACCTTTTGGACTTGCAATATTTATTTAAATTAAAAATTTAAATAGTTATTATAATCTTGATATATCATCATGAATTGGACTTATAGATTTTTTGTAAAGCCAAACAAATGTCCCCTCTGGACACACATGCAATTTATTTTACAATTTATTTAATGGTACATAAAATAATTTGCAGTTACGTTATTGTTGGATAATGATATATCTCGTAGGAAAGGCATGCCCGGCATGGCATAAGATATATTTGTAGACATGTTATTAATATTTTAGGAATCCTTTTATAGCCCATCTGGCTTTAAAAGTGATTATCACTTTTGGTGAACGTTACCTTTGTTTGTCATCAACTAAAACTCGTATGGCGTGTTGCCTACATAAAGTGGGAGTTGTTGTAACCCGTCCGGCTGTGTAATTTTTTATTTATTATATTGTTACTTAATAGAGGACGATCTCCTTTTGTACTAGGGTAAATTTTGATTGCGACAAAAAGGTTGGCAATTCCTTCTATTGTTATGCGGACTGTTGGCCTGTTGTGGCTTGGTGTTGTAATTGTTGTATTGCGGATTGCCGCGGAGACCCTGAGGGGCCATAGATTAAACATTGTGGTAAACTTTTGGTCATATTGGATCACGTATTGTAATGACAACATTAATGTTATGGGTATAACCCAATCTTCCTTTATATATATTTATTATTTTCTTGCGTTAATTATATTTGCATATATGAATTGTTATTTTTCTAATAAACTTACATTTACTTTATGCAATCTTTTAATTTAACGAATTGTAGGTTAATAAGTTGTAACCCTTTAAAGAGTTTCTCGACCCCCCCCCCCCACTTTTGCCCTGAGTATTTATTTAACAAATAATAATTATGGGGTGTTCATGGAAGCAAAAAGTCGTATAAGCCAATTAGAAAGGCCTATACACCTTATGTTGTCCTATCGGCTCCTCTGCAATTAATCTTTTTTTTTTGCTTCGTTTTAATTTGTGTATATGTGCGCCAGCCCTTATCTATCAGAGGAAAAGGGTGGAGGTACAAGGGTGACTGAAAAACTGCGGACAAGATTTGTAGTGTGCATTGTGGATTAATACCAGATGCGGTTGCATGGACCAGATATTTCCATCACAAGTGATTGAGAAATGTATGTCAGTAAGGAAGAAAGTTTATTGTGCATTTGTTGATCAGGAGAAACGTACGATCGGGGAAATAGGAGTATATTATGGAATGTTCTTAGGGAGTATGGTGTAGAGACATAGTTATTAAATGCAATTATAGTGGTGTATGAAGGGAGAAAAGCGTTCGTTAGGGTGGATTTAGCTTTTAGCGACAGGTTTGACATTGAACAAGGTGTCGGGAAAGTTGTGTTATTATTACTCCATGGTTGTTTAATGTTTTCATAGATAAGTGTAAGAGGGAGGCTTGTAAGGACGTGGCTGGTGTACAAATAGACAGTGTGAATGTGAGAGTGATATGATATGCAGATGATGACGTATTGATGGTTTAGAATAAAAGTGACTTGCAGAATACATTAAAGCGTTTAAATGTGGCGAAAGACAGAATGGATATTCATATGAATGTCTCCAAAACTCAGGTGATAAATTTGAAGAGGAGGGATCAGGAAATGATTATCAGCTTTGTATAAATGGAAAACTGTTAGAACAAGTATATGATTTTGTGTATCCGGGCAGAATGTTCTGTAAACGTTGAAGGACAGATGGTGAAATATACAGACAGGTGAATGCAGCTCGGAAATTAATTGGATGTATGTTTACTATTACAAATAATGATAATAATTCTTGTTTCACATAGTCTCTTGATAAGCAAGTTTAGAGTTGGTATTCAAGCAGATCTGAAACCATCAAGATCAGTGGCCAGCGTTTTATAACCTATCCCTGTGTGAGTCTTATTTTCAGGACACATTAATTGCTCGTGTTTTGTTGTTTCTTCACTGAAAAAACACAAATTTCAACTAAAGGTATTTCATTTTTTTCCAGGAACTTTTCTTTTCATGATTTCCAATACCTCTTCTATTTTTAATAGATTATATCACCCACAATATAAAAAAAGTTCGTTAATTTCACGTAACTTTTCTAAAATTGGCTACAAAAATTAGGTTTAAAAATAGTTTGAAGGAAAATATTTTTAATGAAACACGAATATTACGCCAAGTCATGTGATAGGCAGTTGTAACTTTTGACATATGTTATCAATACATATAAAATAACAACAATAATATAGTTGCATGTTATCAATATTCAACGGTTTTTGTTTTTTTCTGAAAGGGATCTTTCTACCAGAATCCTAATGTACACACACACATACAAATTAGTACCTTCGCTTTTATTTACTTGACCGGCGTTATGCTTTAATTTGTGATAGTTGTTTAAGACAATATGGACGCCAGTATAGCCTCTATTAAATGCTTTATTTTGTCAGCTTATAAATTCTCATTATTTGTAATATGATATATCCAAGATTCTAATATATATAATTAGAGTGACTGTAGCTACACACTAAAAACATACACAAAGGAAAAAAGTGATGATATACCATTTAAAAATAATAAAATAAGAAAGTCAAAACTTACGTGTTTTCAATTTACACTTCACTTCACAAATAACGCTAGAAGCCCGCCTCTTTCACAACTGCTCTTTTATCATTGGTAGAATGAGGCTACCATTATTAGAAAACCTGACCTGAAGGTTTAAATAAGTGACCTTAGTTTCACTATAATAGTTTATTGTTAAGATATTCTATTTCTTTAGCTTGGCTTTAATGAAACTATTCAAAAACCTCCTAGAACATAGCTTCTCTCAACTGGCACTGGAGTTTTCTACACAGAGTATTCCTAAAACACGCAATTTTCCAAAACATATTTTTTAATTATTTAATTATATAAGAGTATTATTAAATTAATTGAAATACTGTAAATAGATTAAATGTGTAAAACAGTTTGTCTTACACTTTTTACTCGACACGCTATTTTCTTAAACGTCTATTTCAAACGTTATGGTTAAAAACAATTTTTGGCCGCCATTTTGAACTAAGATGTCGGATGGTTGGGCCCTATCCCAAAAATTACTCTTTTATAGTATTTAGTATTTATGTACCAAATTTCATACTTTTATCCAGAAGTGCACGATTGTAGAAAAGCTGATTACTTATCCGCCCCACTACAATATACTGGTTGTGTCGGAAGTTAGAAGGCTGTAGGGGTGTATTCTTGATTCTAAAATATTAAATATTAATTTTAATCAAAGCTGTGTGCATTTGAATGTAAAATACTACATTAAATGTACGAGTACACTGTAGAGTTTTCAGCTAGAGCTGTCTAAAAGAAGTATCGGTTAAGTCTCAGGCCCGTATGCAAGGACGATGCTGAGCACGGCCAGAGTACAGGCTGAGCACTAGCAGAGCATGAGGCCTGTCGTGAAAACAGCTGTCTCGATCTGGCTGTACTCTGGCTGTGCTCAGCATCGTCCTTGCTTACGGGCCTCAGTGTGTAAACAGAAGCGAGAGAACCCTAGCGAGAGCAGGTCTAAGCTCTAGGCGAGATTTAGCCAGGGTGTGTAGAGTGACAGTGGAAACAGTCGCGAGAGCACATCAGTGAGAGTCTCTAGCTCTCGCTAGCTCGATCTAATCGAACAAATAGACTAGCTGCTCTCGGGTCAAATGGCGAAGGCTAAAGTGGTGTGGGATAAAACCAAAACAGTAATTTTGATTGAATATTTTGAAAAGCATCCCGAATTATGGAATGTCGAGATAGGGATAAAAAGGTCAAGGACTGGAAAATCAAGCCGAAGCTTTGGAATTGGAGGGGCAGAAGTTAGTAGGAAACGGCACGATCTTTGGTGCTAAATGAACTCGGAAATAAGGAAAATGAAGAAAAAGAAAAGTGATGACGTAGTGTGGAAAAGTAATTTGAAGTTTTATGACAGTTTACATTTCATGGTTGGAAACCATGAATACATTACATTCTACCTAATTACTTTAGCCCGAGAGTTTGGTGTACATATCAGATAATGAAGTCTAGGAAGAGTCGCTCTAAGGTAGTCTAACTAGACACTCTATAGATAAAAACTCAGCTGCAGTGTACACATTGTTTGGAGAAGCTCTCGATAGGTTAAACGCTGTCTAGTTAGATTTTAATCTACAGTGTACTCGTACCTTTAGAGCCTAATACGAATAGAAAAGTAGTAAATAATGTTTTAGAAATATTATATACTTTCTCAGAAATATAATCTACTTGTACCTACTTGTAAAATATATAGCTTCCTAGACATATGCTATTATATAAACAAATACAGATTTTTTAAAGCCTATAGTTGAACAATTTATGAACTAGAGCTGAGTCGCCTAATTTGTTTTATAAGCAAGCCAAATGCCATATTCATTATTAAAGGGTGGGTCGAATCAACTCAATAAATAGAAGACAATTTAATACAAAGTCGGAACCATACAATTTGGGGGGTGCTTCCTTTGAGGGTTAATTCACCCCCTCCCCTCTTTCCAAAAATATCAATTATAATTTATGTTTATATTCCTAGACCAGGGATGGCGAAACTTTTCCGACCAGTGTACCACACAGAGGACTTGCTGAATTTTGGACAAGTCTATTGTGTCACCTATTATTTACATTTGTTAATGGGACTTTAAAACCAATTTTATTTTAATCTTCCTGTCTTATATTGTTCAGGCTATACGTTTATTGGTTAATTGTTCTAATAGATAGGGATAAAGAAGAAAACATTCAAGAAATAATCTACCCACATTTGCTTGGGAGGAGAGTGGGGAAGACCTTTAGGAAAAACCACCCTCAGTAGACCCGTCTGGGATTCGAACCCCAATATCCTCATCAGCATTCCAGTCTATTATTAGTTTGACAGATTGTATTTTGATAGTCATATATTATATGCTCGGTTCAAACCGTGTTGTCTTCAACCGCACAAAAGATGCACTTAAGTACGAGCCAAAACGATTTCTAACCACCGACTTCAAAGAGTTCTATGTGACATGACATGACTGTAGAAATTTTATTGACTTCAACAAATTATACCACGTTGGGAAAAGTTGGATACAATGTTTAATTTTTTTCATGTCGGCGTACCACACAAAGCGTGTTCGCGTGCTATTGGGTGAAACGCGTGTTACAGATTTGTCATTCCTGACATCACGATTCACGGGTCCTCACACGTAAAACCATCACACTCATACAGAAATAGCGTGATTAGTACAAGTAAGAATAACCGAACTGGGTGTGAAATTTGAGGGGATCTCACCTCTTTTGGTGGTTCTTTTACAAGCCAGGTATCAAACGTATATTTTCGTTTTTCAAGTCTTGACATTTTTATATAATTATTTAACTAACACTAATACTTATTACAATAGCAACAGCCAACAAGACACTGGTATAATAATACTGAATCCTTTCTCCAAAACCACATACTGACACAACACACCAACCTTACACTACACTCAACACTGTACTAACTAGTAATGCAGTGCTTTTTAAACTTTGAAAATGGTTTCAAAATGTTCATCGTTACAAAATAGGGCTTTGCGTGAGTAGGTGTGTTGAAAGAGAGGATGGGGGGAATCAAGTTATTCAACGTACATAAGCTGCCAACTTCATTTCTGACCATTGTCTTTTTATTTAAGCTGCTCTTTCTGCTTGCTAATTCATAAAGTAAGATCTTAGAATTGATAGCAAAAATGTTTGGCTACTTTTCTCGGCCTCCTCAACTTGACCAATACCAAGAAACGTACTTTGTTTCTCAATACACGTTTGAATGTAGATTAAAAAAAAGTATTTGAAATATTGGCAGGGATATTTTTACAATCGGAAGTTCCACAAGTTGCAGCTAGGAGATGAATTTAAAAATAATAATTAACTAGTAGTTGTTTGAAGTTATTTATATTTAACTGTAGTAAAAGTAAGAAGTTATACCTTGTAAATTTTTTTGCATGTTTACATGGACCCCCCTTTAGGGTAATACCAAAAATTCCAGGGAGGTCCTGACCCCCAGGACCCCCCCCCCCCCACGCTTTCTACGCCCTTGCTGGAAATTTAATTATAATTGACACCCGCCTCGGTGGCGTAGTTGACTAACGCGCCAGCCGTGTTGAGCTCAACCGCTGAGGACGGGGAGATCGAGGTTCGAATCTCGGTCGGGTGAACTGGGGGTGGTTTTCCCTAAAATGGTTTTCCACTCCCCCTCCACGCAAATGCGGGTTCACTTCCTCTAATTCATCCTTCCCAATTTCTAATCCATTAGCGTAATTAGTACTCAAAGCGTATAACCCGAACGGGTAGTAAGACGCGGTGCTAATTAATAATAATAATAATAATAATAATAATAATAATAATAAATAATTATAGCTGACCAATGCATTTGGTAGTTATCGTGGAATAAACAGAGATAAATACAAATATTTCAGTGACCACCATCTTGAAATGGATAGCCAGATCAAAAAACCACTAAATAGTTTATTTGGACTAGGTTCAAATATTGTAGGCCAACCTGCTAAATTTCTTAAAATTGGTTGATGCTATCGTGTAGCAAAGATTCGCACAAACAAACGAATTGCCAAATGATCAAGATACATGTATGTGTAAGTGTTTAAATAATTAACGGTCTTAAGCCATGGTACATTTTCATGGTTGTTAAGGGAGTTAATTATAATTCAGACCCCCCCCCCCCTAAGAACGTAGTCTGGACCCACTTCTGCTTAAGATCTCCAGAAGCTTGAATCACTTTCTGGACACAAGAATGAACAAATAGTTAAGGGCAATAGAACGAATAAATTTACATTTAATTTATATTTACTCCATCTTACTATCCGTCCAGTCTATCAGAATGTATATAGTGATAGGATAGGTTTGAGGAAGGTAGAATTTATTTTAAGTGTACTTTAATTTGCGTGGATAGAACGTAATAAACCATTTAGGAAAAGACCCCTCAGACCTAAATCTATCTGGGATTCAGAAACCATCCTCCTAATATCCGACAAACTAAGCTCGATGAACCTGACATTTAGTTCGCGAGTCCACTGATGCGGGTAACATTGAATATTATTTTACGAAATATACAGAAGGAAAAACCTGGTTCACACTACAGTGAAAGAATAAAGGCTGAAAGAAAAAAAGAAGTGTGGGATGGAATAAGAGAAGAAGGTCCTATCACAGTGTTAACATGACCCTCCTTCATTGTGACTCCCATACGTTTCTCCGATCCCAGCCACCAGGAGTGCTAATGTCGAAACAATCGCCCGTTCACGAGTTGGAAGCATAATTCCCGTGTCTGCTGGTTGGCGCTGCATCGCTACTTGCCTAATCTGTTTTCTATAGTGGCGAAAGATGACTTGTAACTTTCGTCCCGAGAGAAAGAGAGAGGGGCGGGGGGCATTCTGTCAGAGAATAAGAGAAACCCAGGTGCCGAGCGATAAAAAAAAATAACGAAAAAAGAAATCGAATGAATAGCACCATATTATTTTTATGGGATTACAGAAGGCAAAAAGATAACAATTTTGTTAAAGAAAGAAAATGTAAAAAAGTCTTTCGAACTCATATTTTACCGTTCCAAAGGTTGATATCATTAATTTAAAGATATGTTTAAGATGTGAACTTTTTCCCTTAGTTTCGAACTGTAACAGTTGTCTTGAGACATTTGTTTCGAAATGGTCCTCCATTAAAATACGCCAGTAGAAATCATAGCTGCAGAGCTAGCGTAGTGAGAGATTAGCAATAGTAACTTATAGTATCAGCAGCGTTCATATAGTAAGTTTTAATATGTTAACTACCCACACCGGTGGGTACGTGGACAATGGAGTCAGTTTCGTCTTGTTTGGATACCTGTTCTACAAGAAAGGTCAGGGTTAAAATAAGGAATGTGTATATTGAAGTGTATTTTTTATTTTTAAAAAATCCCCCTCTTTCCCCATGCAAATGAAGGTTCATTTCCTTCAAATAATTCCTTTCTAATGTCTACCTCATTAGTGTAAATATGCTAAATGCCCGGACAGGTAGTAGGACGAGGTGCAATAAAAACAAACGCAACGCTTATTCTTGAAAAGTAGCACCCTTAGTTCAGAATTATAGATATAATAATAGAGAAATATAATATATATACGTTTTTAGCACCACGTTTTACTACCGGTTCAGGTTATACGCCTATGTACTAGTTACACTAATGGGTTATTGATTAGAAATACTTAATTTAGAGGAGGTGCACCCACTATCCTTCCATGCAAATGCGGACTACATTTACTTTAAACCACAACGCACTAGTTCCTACACTTCTAGTGTAATTAAATACAGATATCCCAATCGGGTAGTAACATGCGGTGAAAATAAATTGTTAAAGGGAAAACACATCATTTGTGTTCCCAGTCGGGATTGAAGGCTGAGCTCTCAGGTGTTCACAATATCAGCCTCTGTTTGTTAGTATTGTCAAGTGCAAAATCTGCTTCACTGTTGTAGCAGACTTGGCTATAATGCTTTGCAAAACAAACTAGAAATAGCTAATTACCATATTAATTTCTAGTCTTGTGAATAAGCAGATGTTTAAGATTAATATAATACGCATGTTTTCAATTTGTTGTTTTGTGCTGTGAAGTAAATCTAAACAGAGTAAGAATACAAGAACTTTTCAGTTAACGAGTTATTTTAATAATTTCGCAATAGTAAATGCAGCTCTCTGCTAGTGCATTATATCGCTATATATGAACATTCGCAATGATTGAGTCGATTGGTTTTGAAATTAGATTGGATCTCCCAATCTGATGTCGCGCAGAAAAATAAAACTGAATTTATTTCAAATCGTGCCAAGCGGACAGCGACGATGAGTTTAAAATATTGTGATTGGCTTAGAACTCGTTACTTTATTTAAGTTTATGTTCTGATCTTATTTGCCCGTGAACGTGTTGAGACACAGTAACTAGTTAAATTTTTTGTTTTGTACCATGTGAAGATTTATTTGTCCCCCACCGGAATTTGAACTAAATACTTAGCGTATGGGTAGAAGAAACGGTGCTAAAAAGATTAATTCTCAGCATAACAACTTGAGAGCTCGTCTCACCACACGGATAAACGCGTAGCTTGGCATTTGAGTGAGTCAAGCGTGGTATCGTGGCGCGGTGGTAGCCTGGAGTTTTCACTAGAAAATAGTGAAATTATTCTTAAAAAGTTGGAAAAACACAAGACATTAAAAAAAATCATTATTTTTAAATCAATCTCGCTGCAGTCAAGTAAATAATGCAAAATGCTACGCTTGGGTGTGAATCCCGTCTCGAGAGTAGCCGTGTATCTAGTGTGTAGTTTTAATGTAGGCCTATATACACATAGGGTTGGAATCGAAGCAAGAGTAGGATTCTGGCAGGAAGAACAGTATTTAACAATTACATAAGTTACTAAAACCATTTTAATGCAACTGTCACCTTTAACAAATTTTATCAACAACTAAAAAACTATATTAATATTATATTTAAATATTATCAACGTTGACAGCCAAAAAAATATGTTTGTATATTTTCAAACTGTTCTACCACTATAGCAAGGTTTTGTCCGTAGGCAGGTGAACATATTTTAACTATTTTAAATTAAATATAACTAGAATGGTCTATTTCTCTCTCTCTCTCTCTCTCTGAATGTTCAACCACCCTCTATCATTCGCTATCAACCATCCATATGCTTGGGAGTGAGGAAGAACACATTAATCCAGGTCACATTACACGCACCGATTTCTCCATGTGCTTCTTGAGATGCGTTTCCTCATGAGTAAGTTACTGGAGGTTGGTACATATTACACGTATTCCCCATCATTTTCTCCAAGAGAAGGTTAGTAGTGTGTAGGCCCTATGAGAACCCCCTTCCAATGACGAGTCTAAGCACCCAAATCCTGTTTGAGTACCGTTATAATTGACCTACATCGCTCATGACAGCGTTGTTATTTCCAATTCAGCAAATCATCCAGCGCATTTAGCGGTCAGGCACGTTAACCATCCTTATAACAGGAAATATTGATTTAATGTTTGTGGGTTATACAATTGCGGGACATGCCTATATGGCAGCAGAAAATATTCACAATGTGGCCGTGAGCGACAGACATGTAATTTACAAAGTAGTGAACCAAGATAGAGAGGCGTGAGGCTACATCGAGATCTGGGACTCTACTTGTCACACGATCAGAGCGACTTAAGTACTAACCTACGAGAAAATCGAGGAGTCTTACACGTGTGATATGACATGTACTGTGTACAATTTCCACAAAGGGGACGTTGTGGCCGTGTTGCCCAGGCCCCCACACCACCCACCAAGAGCCGCCGCAGCCACCGACCCCACCCCCAGATTCACCAGCATACCAGCCGCAAGAGTCATCCGCCTACCAGACATCAAAGTCACCCGCATGCCCCCCGCCAACGGAGGAGGAGGTAAAGTCCGAAGAACCTATAAATATCTAGGATTTAACAATGTACAAAACTTATAGATGAAATGCCCGATGACTACATAATTGGTATGGGCAGTTTCAGTAACGTCTTTCTTCCAAAGCCTTCCTATTATTTGGATTGTAAGTGATTTAAATCTAATCCACGCCGTATGATATATCCCGAAGGACAAATTGTGATGTTTAAAAGTGAATTATAAATTAGGCGTGCTCATGTTCCCTTAGCTTTATTTGACCACGTTACTATTCTCACACAATCTGCTGACGTCATCGGAGCTAGCGATGACATTTTGAAACATGTATAAAATAACCCAGTGTGTGAGTAGAGGGAGTTGCTGCTTGAGCGAAGTGGACAGGGATGTTTATTTACACCATTTATTTCGCTGCATCCCCAGTTGCCATTATGTCATTTACATGTAGCGGGTCCTACGCAAAGCTCTCCAATCTTATTCAACACAAACATCACTGTCATAAAACGACTCCCAATCCTGCTCACCAGAATGCCTTTTGGGACGAAGAGGTATTGTGCAGTCCATTAGAACCGATCGATAAAGAGGGATATAACCTTGTTAAGTGCTTAAACGAACTTGAGAAAAACAAAAGTTATAACGTTGTGCTAGCGGAAGAGGCCAGCAACGAGCCGAATGTTATTGTGCTTGATGGTGTGGGAAGAGTAAGAATGCCAGGTAAAAACTGTGGAAACATTGTCAATAGGCGTTCTAGCGCCTCTCAGCGTGTCTTGAACTATTTCGGAGGTGACTCCTACCCATTTTCTAGATGGTAGAAGAGATTATATTCTTTCCTGATGTTTTTATTGGGTAAAAGAGTGATTATATGTTTTTCTTGCTATCACAATTTTTTGCACACTAAACTCTCAACTTAATTACCTGTAGTGGTCACAAGGCCTAAATAATATTAATATGTCTGATTGTAAAAACACTCTATGTTGTTGCTATTATTATTATTAGCACCACGTCTTACTACCCGTTCGGGTTATACGCACTTACGCTAATGTGTAATGGTTGGGTGATTGTGAGATGAAATGGAGGACCTACAGTTTAACGTGGAATCCGAACCACGGTGGAGGCCTGGCATTCCCCACATTCACAAGATGTCTTGTCAGAGGTGAAGGAAGGGTTTGGTAATCAGATAAATTTATGCCGGGACCGTCTATGTTGTTGTTGTGGTTTCAAGCTATGAATGTTTTAAATTAATTAATTAATTAATTGCTTGTTGTCGATAAAAAGAATACTAAGAAAATGTTATTATTAAATAATAATAATTAGAACATGCTGTTTGGAAATCCCTGGATATTCAAACACAGGGAAGAGCTAGCAATATTCACGTGACAACTTTGCCGGAATGAGACTGGTAGACTGGTAAATGTAATACTTTATTTCTTACATATGTGAGTTAATATAACGTTAGAAAAAACCTACTTGATTGTATAATATAAATATATATATTTATATATTAATGAGTAGAAAGGATAAACCAGTATATTATTGCAAACATTTTCACTGTTTTTTTTATTTAGCGTTTATAAATTAACTAAATTTGGTTTAAGTTAAGGTGGCAAGTTCACACATACACACATGCACACAAATGCATTAAAATTATTAAGATAAGCCAAACTTATATTCACTTGTATTCATTTCTTAATCACTTTCATTCTGCGCCATCTAGCGAATAAAATTAGTAATTATGACTTTTTCAATATCGTGATAGCACAGACATATCCATATTTAATTAATGGTATTATTACTACTCATACAATTATTTAAATACACTAATGGGTTAGGAATAAAGAAAGTTTTTATGTGGGATAAGTGTACCAGCATTTGTATGGAGGGAGAGTTGGAAATATCCTTAGTTTAATAGGGCAGTGTTCTAACTCCAACCTCGTCAATCAACCATACCAGACGAGCTCCGCTTAGTTACTTGTATATCTCACAAGACCTAATTAATATTGGTGATTGTCATTTAAAAAAACTTTGTTGGTTTTGTTGTATACTATAAATGTTCTAAATAAAATTTATTAATCACCTGTTGTCTGTCAATAAAATAACTAGTAATAAAATGTGGTTATTATTATTTAAAAAATCCCTATAATATATTATTTGGGAAACCTTGGAGAGTCAAAGACAGGCAGGAGATATCAATATACGCTTGTCAACATTGCCAGAATGAAATATTAAATAGCTCAGAGTAGTAAACTAAGCTTTATTGATTACACATGTGGAGTTAATATATATTTAGCAATTTTTTTTTGGGGGGGGGGGCTGTAGGATATGAGTAGAAAGGAGGAACAAGTATTCTAATAATATTATCATTTCCATCAAGTTCACTGCTTAAATATTGGTTTATAATTTTAACTAATATGGGCTTAAGGTAATTGTATTTATAGGATAGGAAAGGGGGTTTGGGTATATACGTTAACACATAAACATAACAGTTTAAGAATAAATATTTACAATCATAATCTACACAATTATCAGTTTTTTTTATCGTGTGTTAATTCAGCGTCACTCTGCGAGAACTTACGTTTATTCATCAGTAATATTGAATACAATTATGAGGATCATGAATTTATTTTGACTGTCATACGGAACAATCACGGCGGCTATATATTTTGATGAAATAGTTTATAACTTTTACATAAGTTTCTAAGTTAAATATCTAGGTGTTACTCCCTCTCTGAATCTTTTTATTTACGACCAAGAATAATATAAAATGGAGTGAAGTAATCTATGGAACAAGTGACAAGGGAAATTATTAGCAATATTTAAAAGAAACAATATGAACGGTTTATTCAAAACAATAATAGAGCAGAAAACTTTACATGGTCTCATTATATAAAAATGAGTTACGTTGAAAATCAAACAAATAGATTATTACTTTATATCAATAAAGTTGCGCAGATAATTTAAAAGAAAGTTATAAACTGTAATCTATTCAATATTCTGGGATCAGTCTTTTAGAGACAGAACAACATTACGGGTTGAATTTAATACAATGAATTCATAATAATATTATCCATCAGGATAATACACAACTCTTATGTAAGGGCCTAATGGACACCTTGAAACGGTTACAAAAGTGTCATTATATACAAAGAAAAAAGGCTTCAAATTACGTTAACTTTACAGTAAATTTTATATAAGAGAATCTACATAACGCGAGGGTTTGGCTAACAGACTTTAGTCAAACTCCCCCGGGACTATTCTGATCCTGACTCAGTATTAGGAAATTAAACACTACTTCTTTTAATAAATAATAATGTAAATATCATATTTAGAACAAACTTTGGAAAAAGATTATTTAATATACAAAAGTTAATTAAATTCATAATTAATCACAAAAATAATAATGGAGGTTACTATACTTTACTATAATTCAACATGCAAATAAAATTAAGAAATGTCATATCGATGTTTACAAAATATAAATACTATTATCCACAATTCCAAACACTTTACATTTAACTCGTTCAATTTCAAAACAATTAATAATTGTGGCTATCTAAATGATTAAATATTCCAAAAGACTCTAGCGCGCAAGTGGCGACACACAAAATATAGTCTCATTTTAAATTGAACGATCAGGTAAAGAAATAGTTAGATTTAGAAAATAGAATATTTATAGCCCATAAAATGGCTGAGGCTAAGAGTTGAAAATAAATCGGAGTCCAATAAATAAATCGCCATAGGTACGGTTCCGATGAAGATATACAATACAAATCATTTGTAACATTACATTGCATTGTGTTACAATAGGACCCACTCTATGCTGACATTAACGCATAAATCTCAGTAAATCATACTACCCACTTCAATTATACCGACTCTAATAGGATCCCTACAGTGGTAATATTCTCTATTGTAGTTCACGTAGGTTAGTACGACATTAATAAAACAATGCTGAACAATATATTTTCACTACATAATCCAATTCAATATAATTAAACTGTTCATGTACTTACCAATTGAATCTTCTAACACTAGCAACCACCAAGGCTGACCTACACCTAGCATCCTAAATTGACGAGTGGGCCGGACGAGCTACGATGCTCCTACAAGTTGTAGTCCACACAGTCCTGTTCTACTAACGTGTAATGGGCCGTCCAACATTGGAGACCATTAGAGAATAGCTATTCACCTACCCTCTGATGGCAGAAAGATGAACTACTTTCATAACATCAGATGATTGAAGAGATAGACTGAAAATCTGATGGAGCAGTATCAACAAGATGTGTACGTGACTTTTTGAAGCCACCATTGACGTCACAAAGCGTGTGTTCAGTTCTCCCACCTTCTTTCTATTGCGATGAAACCCCACTATATAATAGGCTGTGCATGTATGCCAAAATGACTATCTTGATAACTACGACCTGGAAAATGGCAGGATAAACATTTGTATTTTATCGAAATCGTAACTGTGGCGATTCATTTATAGGACTCTGATTTATTTTCAACTTTTATTCAATTTTAGTGTTATAAAAATTAATATTCTATTTTATAAATCTAACTATTTCTTTACCTGATCGTTCAATATAAAATGAGATTCTATATTTTGTATTTTTCCACTTGGGCGCCAGAGTCTTTTGGAGTATTTAATCATTTAGATAGCCACAATTATTAATTGTTTTGAAATTGGACGAGTTAAATGTAAAGTGTTTGGAATTGTGGATAATAGTATTTATATTTTGTAAAGTTTTCTGCTCTAATATTATTGTTTTGAATAAACCGCTCATATTGTTGCTTTTAAATATTGCTAATAATTTCCCTTGTCACTTGTTCCTTAGATTTCACCCACTCCCTTTTATATTATTTAATGGTCGTAATTAAAAGGACTCAGAGGGGGTGTTACAGTTTTATCCTGCCATTGTACAGGTCCAGGACAAGGTTTCTTCGTCGGTCGTTGTTATCAGTATAGTCGTTTTGGCATACATGCACAGCACATTAAATAGTGGGTTTCGTCACAATAGAAAGAAGGTGGGAGAACTAAACACACGCTAGGTGATGTCAATGGTGGCTTCTAAAAGTCACGTACATATCTTGTTGATACTACTCCATCAGATTTTCAGTCTATCTCTTCAATCACCTGATGTTATGAAAGTAGTTCATCTTTCTACCATCAGAGGGTAGGTGAATATTTATTCTCTAGTCGTCTCCAATGTTGGACGGCCCATTATGTGGACTACAACTTGTAGGAACATCGTAGCTCGTCCGGCCCACTCGCCCATTTAGGATGCTAGGTGTAGGTCAGCCTTGGTGGTTGTTAGTTTCAGAAGATTCAATTGGTAGGTACATGAACATCTTCATTATATTGAATTGGATTATGTAGTGAAAATATATTGTTCAGCATTGTTTTATTATGTCATACAAACCTACGTGTACTACAATAGAGAAGATTACCACTTTAGGGATCCTATTAGAGTTGGTATTATTGGAGCGGGTAGTATGATTTACTGAGAGTTATGTGTAAATGTCAGCATGGGGTAGGTCCTATTGTAACATAATGTAATGTAATGTTACATAGGAAAAAATCACGGCGTCTATATTACTTTTTTTTTATAAATTTATAAGTTGTAACGCTTTAAATATCTATAGAAGTTTATCTATTAATTTCATTAATGCAATTAAAAAATAAATGAACCGATTTTATATTTCCGTCAAACATTAATATATTTTTATAAAATTTGATAACCGTATAAAATTAGGGTTTTGTAATGCCACGGGGACTATACATTTGTCTATTTAATAAATTTACCAACAAAATAATAGAAAATTAAAAGAACAGATTATATATGTACTACAAACCGTTGAAGTATTTAAATATTAATATACTATCACAAATAAAAATATTTTGTCATTATAGACCCCCAAAAACTTTCTCCCTCTAATGTACTACCTTTTCACCGCATGCGTTTCTTATTTAGTTTTGACATTAATGATTTAATAAGGTACCAATTAACTTTTAAACTAGATGTAAATCTGTTCTAGCAATACACTTTCAATGTATACTATTATCTATATTTTCAAATATATGTTGTTACGCCTCCATTACACATTTGGGTGTTTTAGCTGACAGCTTTATCATTCAACTATGTCAAATTCATATATTTACAACTTTCATATCCTCCTACCGTCCAACTATTCCAAATGAGACTTTATATAAATCTATGTAATTGAAAACATTTAACTCTTAAGATTTAAGCCCATTTATATAATATATGTTTGATTATTCGAGTTTACATATTATGGTATTTTAAAGTGTTATGAGCTTTTAAATTATAATAATTTAAAATATTATTTTTGTCAGTGCATGTGTTTCTTATAAAACTATAATCATTCAACTATGTCAAATAAAACTTCGTATACAACTAATTAATTGAAACTTGAATTTATTTTAAATAGGGAAAATCACGGCGGCTATATATTTTGATGACATCATTTATAACTTTTACATAAGTTTATAAGTTAAATATCTAGGAAAAAATCGTGGCGTCTATATAACTTTTACATGAATTCAGAAGTTGTAACGCTTTAAGTTTTATAGTGCCGCAGGGACTATAAATTTGTTTATTTAATAAATTCACTAACAAAATAATAGAAAATTAAATGAACAGCATCTGTATTTCCTGCAAACCGTTGAAGTATTTAAATATTGAGTTACTATCACACATAAGAATATTTTATCATTATAAACCCCAAAGATTTTCCGTCTCTAATATACTAACTTTTCCCCGTATGTGTTTCTTATTCAATTTTGACAATAATTTGATACGGTACCAATTAACTTTTCAACTAGATGTAAATCTGTTCTAACAATACATAAAGTTGTTAACACTTTCAATGTATATACTATTATATGTGTTTTGTTTTACATGTTTTCAATATATATATATATATGTTGTTACACCTTCATTACACTTTTGGGCGTTTTACCTGACAGCTTTATCATTCAACTATGACAATAAGAATTTGTATACAACTAAGTAATTGAAGACATTTTCCTCTAAAATATAATTATCTTTTAATTATCTAATAATTGTTTCAATATTTGACCTTAAAAATGTTATTAACTTTTAAATTAACATATATGTATAAATTGTACATTTTTGACATTAATGAATATATTTGTTACCAATTAACTTGATATGAAGTTGTTCTAATAAAACACTATCATGATTTAATATTATGTACACACACACACACACACACATATATATATATATATATATATATATATATATGTGTGTGTGTGTGTGTTTTGCTTACCGTACATGTTTTCAAATTAGAGTTTGTTACACCCACATGACACTTGTTCTCAATATAATCACAGATGATCCCACATTGATGTTGGCGTTATTAAATTAATGTATGGTATTTAGTTATCATCATTTCCAGGGGGATGCATCATACCTCCGTTCAAACCCATGTATTGAGAGGGTCTTGTTGTTATCACTGGTAGAGGGGGGCATTGCACCCCTGTTAAGAGGTATGCTGGTGGAGGGGGTTGCTGAACCCCCATTCGGAAGCAACTCAGGCTTACCTCCATCCGAGCTAGTGCTGGTCTTCCGGATGGGACTGTTTCCATTGGAACCCTTGTTGCAACATTTGCAGTGGTATATGTGTCTTATGGGTTTCACAATATGACGTGACGATGTAGTCAAAGGCGGACTTCCGTGCGATGGGTGATGGCTGAGTCTTACTATGTATTTCGCCTGTTTGACAATAAGGGATTTGGTCTTCGCCAGCTCAATTCGTAGATGAACAATTTCATCGATTTCTATAGTACACAAAAGAAACATATATATATGGTATATTAATGATTGTAGTTCCCCCTTGAACAATATCGAAAATAGTCCCCCTAGACTCAACTTTAGGGCCATTTTCAATATCGATTACAAATGTCCTCCCACATACCGCAATGAATAAACAAATATGCAACAGAAACATATTAGGATTGGCAAAACATACATGGTCAAGTAACTGTTGCAGATCACAAGACTTGACATAATTGCTAAATACGTTTTTTTTCTCTCAAAATCCAACTATAGCTGTTCCACCACCGCGTTTTACTACCCGATCGGGCTATACACTAATGTGTTAGGGATGAGTAAGGTTGAATTTAGAGGACGTGCACTCGCATTTGCGTAAAGGGAAACCACCCTCATTGCACCCAAACGGGTTCAAACTACAATCTCCCCCCATCCCAGGCAGACGTGACGTGTTAGACAACTCGACCACTGAAGCAAACCAGATTGTGTATGGATTAAAAATCCTCTCACTAATGATCCAGAGCGGTGGGAATAGGGTGAGATGCTTCAGAGTACAAACCTATTACTATTTTTGACATAAAGAGTAAAAGTAATTTCACATCCGTATGTCCGTTATTTGTCACCTACATATTCCCAGGACGTAAACAAACATCTTTCTGGCTTCCAAGCGGTGACGCGTGCCACATCATGAGTGATTACGGCCAGGGAAAATATTAGGGTGATTTATCCCTCTCTCTCTCTATTGTATTGATACAGAAACCCTAAAGTAGGCTTTCCTCGCAGCATCTGTTCAAATTATTTGTAAGGTAACCTAAATGCCAAAATATTCCCATTAACTCTTCAGTACCATAAGTTTTCGGTTGTAATGTCAAAAACTCCCAGAATACCAATTTAACCCAACATATTAGTTAAGTTTAGTTGGTAGCATGTCTGTCCACTGAATCAAGGCTTTCCTTCGAATCTCGAGTGGGTGAAATAGGGCTGGTTTTCCACTCTCCCATCATGCAAATGCGTGTTTACTTCCTCTAAATTAACCTTTCCAGTTCCTAATACATTAGTACTTAAGCGTATAACCCGAACGGGTAGTAATATGTTGTGTTAAATAATAATAATAATAATAATTAAAAATTGTTGAGTTCATATAAGATGTGTTCCAGATCACCAGATAATTACATCCAAGTTTCCATTTTAGAAATAAATTTTGATAATAGTTATAGGAAGTTAGGGGTTTGACCCCATAGCAAGTTATTTTTGGGTAAATTTTCATAATTCGTTTCACAATTCCAACTCTGAAAAATTTATATGCATTTTGCTTAGTAAATCTAATTTATTCAGCCTTAATTCTTTCCTGTTATAAATATTAGATATAAGGAATCTAAATGTACAGTATAAGTTTTAATAAATATTCAGGGTAAGTTAAACAAATTCACATCATAGTATCTAATTTAAAGTTGTGCCGTGAATAGAGAATAGCCCAGCACCAACAACGTCTTTGTACTCACCGTTCAACAGTCAAGCTGGGCTCTCGTACAAATTTTACGGTCATGCCACGGAATGACCTTGTTCATCCTCACTGCAATAGACTGTTTGGGAACTCAAAGTTTAAGTCAAATATTTTCCTGACTAAAACTATCCATTTGAAGAGCGCGTGCGCGAGGTGGCCGGTCTAAGTGGTTTTCTGTGCGTCAGCTGCCCGTGGTCACCCCCACCCCCTTGACTGTGTGTCTCAACGGCGCTGTGCGCAGGTAACGTGAAAGACATAGTTTTTGTGATTGGCTATTTATGACCGCATTATGAAGTCATTCTTTCCGCCCATGTTTCCCCCCTGCTGGGCAGAACTAGATATAAGCATATGTTTAGAAATGTAAGGCACTCTTTGATGCCATCTAGAAGTAGGACATACTTGGGCACTATGTAGGGCCTTAGGATATTCATAACGTAATGTTATTATAAATTTGATCTTTGGCCACGAGCAAGTATTTTTCAGGCTAGGGTTCAAATCTTGGTGTAAATAATGTTAATTATTATAAATTTGATCTTTGGCCCCGAGCAAGTATTTTTGAGGCTAGGGTTCAAATATTGGTGTAAAAAATGTTAATTATTATATATTTGATCTTTGGCCATGAGCAAGTATTTTTCAGGCTAGGGTTCTAGACATAATTAAACGTAGCCATATGTCCGGAGTTGTTAAGAATCTGATTATTAAATTGTGTTAGCAGTCAGATGACGTTAACTGTAGGGTCGCTTTGTTTACTTTCTTGTAGGTGGTATTATAAATGGGTTTATTTATTGTATTATTGGCCAGATGAATTTAGTTCGTTGTTACTATGTCAACTGACAGATTAGAAGCTAGTTAAGTTATAATGTGAGTTAACAGTTGTCTTTATCTCTTTGTAGATGTATTGGCTATCTAGTACGAAATAGTAGATTCGTATTTATTTATTGCGATAGCTGACAGATGTCTTGTTCCTTTGGGTACTTTGAGTAGAAAGTTGTTGCGAATATTTTTCTTGTGTAGGCATTGAGCCGCGGCAATTATAATTATAGAATTCTCCTTTTTTGAAACTGTTTACTGTTATTATAGAACTTCCGTATTATTTATATGTATGGAACATTGTGTTGTCAGACACGTCAGAGAATCAATATTGTATTTAAGTCTATTATACCAAATTGTATATTATTTTCTGTGTTAATATCTACTGTAATAAACTAGCCTTTGGGCCATATAAGTAATTTTCGCTTAGTTCTTG
>CABFVX010005649.1:0-48593 GCA_902151425.1 Timema shepardi | reverse complement strand
TTAAAAGCTTTTAGAAAAGCAACACAAAACAATGATCTAATACACGATTTATAGTAAAAATTATGATGAGGTTATTTAAAAAGACCAGAATTTTAAAATTGCTAAACTTTGATTTGAAACCCCACTAAAACATTTTGAGTAACAAATCACATAAACTATTCTGCATTAGGTGGTGTTCTTATCTTGCTCTATGGGGCTGGTAGTTACTCATATTCATTATGTGGTGTTGTATTGGAATATATCTGTAATTCTAAGACAGGATTTCCAGTTTGTACAAAGCTACTGTTTTGAAAAGGTTGTAGTTATTTCTTGTATTAATGTTTCAAAATATTATTCATAATTTGTTCTGTTTTCTGGAGGGCTTACTTTAATTAAATATGTTAAATTATTGCAAATAGCTCACAGAATTGAGTTTGGCATTAAAACTAATTCAAATTTTATTACTTTCTAACATAACCTTGTTGTAGGGAGTCCAATTAGTTTGTACAACAAATACACTTATGCTAGTATAGTAAGTGCAGCTATAAAGGTTGTGTGTACTTTGCATTTAAAGAAAAAATATATATCTTAATATTACGTAATTTGTGATCAAAATGTATTCATGGTGTAGTCAACCATTTATGCTTGAAATTGATGACCCTATCAAGTAAATATTCCAGCCAGAAGGCAAAAGTAAGAGTTTCAAGATAAAAAACATGGACTCTCTGTTCAAAAAACAAAACACATTGTTAATGTCCAGTGATAAGGTGTAGACAATACAAAATAGACTGTGACCTTTGGGTGTGCGAAGGTCACTTTTTTTAATGCTAAGCCAAGCAAAGCTTGAATTATTTGTCTCCTGGATCCAAAATGCACTTGTAAATTACACCATAATTAGTTCCAACAAGATTGAATACCAAGGACCAAATATTGAGTATGTGTGTTATGATTTGATAATACAGTCAGGAAATGCATGCTACTATTAGGTTAGTAAGTTGTTGGCGTCTCTCCTATTGCCAAGAAATGTAAAACTCAGAATATACCGGTTATTCTTTATGCTTGTAAAACACGGTATGTTACCTTTCAGGACGAGAAGAACCTTATGGTGTTCGAAAACAAGGTGCTTAGGAAAATATACGGACAAAAATTAGATGAATATAGTGTAGAGTGGAGGAGATTACATAGTTATGGGATCCACACCCTGTACTCATCACCAGATTTTGTTAGGGTAGTAAAATCTAACAGATTACGATGGGCAGGACATGTAGCGCGAATGGAAGCAACTAGAACCGGGTTCAAAGTTTTGACTGGCAAACCTAATGGTAAGAGACCATTGGGAAGACCCAGACACAGATAGGAGGATAACATTAGGATGGACCTGAGAGAGATAGGGTGTGATGAGGTGGACTGGACATAACTATCTCAAGATAGGCTGTGGATTCGGCGATAAACTTTTGAGTTCCTAATGCCATAGTGTAAGTATGTACTACACACTTTAATTATGCTTAGGTTATATAATGTAATTTAAGGACTTGTTAATGTTAAAATACTATTTACAGCTGTTCTAAGAATTATTATATGTTTAAATATAGGTGTGTGTGAAGGCAACTTTTTCCATTTCGAATTGAATATTTGAAAATATTCTATTTAACGTGTTATCGATAATAATTCAATGATTTAATTAACCAGTACTCTTCGCTGATGACTTAAAATATACCATTAAATTGACTAACTAATTGATTTTAACTTTTTACAGTCTGTCTTGGACAACATCACAGAATGGTGTTAAGTTAATGATATGTCCCTTAACTTGAATAAATGTGTAAAAATGACTTTTTCAAAGAAAAATAGTGTTATTACATTTGACTATATCTTATTGTATCACTATTTGACGATTCCTGTATCTAATATTAAAGACTTATGTATCACCCTAGACTCCAAACTTACTTTATCCACACATATAAATATTACTTTTAGACAATTATTCTAAATATTAAGCTTTGTTAGAAGAAACACAAAAAACTTTACTGGCCTTAAAGCAAAACTTTATCTCTTTTATTCTCTAGTACGAAACAATTTGTAATTCGGTTCTATTATTTGATCTCCACATATAGAAAGTACTACTCCTTTTCTTGAAAAAGTACAAAACATGCTTGTTAAATTATTTTCCTATAATAATTCAGAAAATATACTAGTGGTTCATGTTGAACATTCTTCTTTCCAGGTTCTAATGACTTTCAGCAGGCCATTTCTTCACTTTTTCCATGGCTGTCTCATTCACACTCAACTTTTTCCATTTCGAATTGAATATTTGAAAATATTCTATTTAACGTGTTATCGATAATAATTCAATGATTTAATTAACCAGTAATCTTCGCTGATGACTTAAAAATATACCATTAAATTGACTAACTAATTGATTTTAACTTTTTACTGTCTGTCTTGGACAACATCACAGAATGGTGTTTACGTTAATGATATGTCCCTTAACTTGAATAAATGTGTAAAAATGACTTTTCCAAAGAAAAATAGTGTTATTACATTTGACTATATCTTATTGTATCACTATTTGACAATTCCTGTATCTAAATATTAAAGACTTATGTATCACCCTATACCCCAAACTTACTTTCTCCACACATATAAATATTACTTTTACACAATCATTCTAAATGTTAAGCTTTGTTAGAAGAAACACAAAAAACTTTACTGGCCTTAAAGCAAAAACTTTATCTCTATTATCCTCTAGTACAAAACAATTTGGAATTCGGTTCTATTATTTGATCTCCACATATAGAAAGTAATATTTTTCTTGAAAAAGTACAAAACATGCTTGTTAAATTATTTTTCTATAATATTTCAGAAAATATACTAGTTGTTCATGTTGAACATTCTTCTTTCCAGGTTCTAATGACTTTCAGCAGGCCATTTCTTCACTTTTTCCATGGCTGTCTCATTCACACAAACAACTAAATTTGGTGGTCCCCAGTTATAGCTCATCTATCAAAGATACCACCTTCAAATCTCCACATAAATTCCAATAGTTCTGTGAATAACCAATAGCTTTTGGTAGTATACCAAGGGCACTCGTAGGACCCTGGATGTGGTTACAAAATATGAAATCCTAGTCCTGAGAAAAGATATGCACAAACTCTTTGTATTGACTTGAGAAGTTAGAAACCTTAGTACCTTCCGCTAACGAATTCCACCCTTGTAATCTAGAAGTAAGTAGTTCTGCCTTAGATTTACTTAATTCCAAATCTCTCACCAAGTTTTTAAGTTGTGGTTGTGTAATAAAGTGAGATTCACCACAAATGTAGTAAAACTATTCACTTTTATTCAAAGATTTAAATGACATACTGATACATTTCAGGGAAAAAATTGATAAAATTTCAGCATTAAAATGTAAATCAACACTACAAAGCATCATACAACTAAAAGTACACAACTGAGTACTGAGTCCCGTCTGGTTTCTCCACTCAACTAAAAAGCCTTCCCTAGCACTTCTAAATTATTTCTGCTTGCCTATTGTGGTTCTAGCCTGAGGTTACAAACCGAACAAACTGAGTTTTAAACTATTCTCTTTTGGTGTTTCATGATTAACCCACAAATTGCACAAGCGTTAAAAGAGTGAATAAATTTAAGTAAATTACATTGCCTCCCACAACTCCATTAACATAACCAGACCAGTCTTTTTGTGGTCGTTTTCAGCCTCAGTTACCTCCAATTAATGAGACTTGGTTGTTCTTATCTCTGGTACAAAATGGTTGACCAGAGGAATCTAAAGTTTTATTTGTCTAAAATTGTGGATTTTGTGTGATGAATATAATTTAGTAAACATCTCAAAATGATTAAAATAAAAAATATTGTTTTTTTTTTTTGCCAAAGCAAGATTTGTTCTTATCATAGTTGAAGCCAATTGATTTTCGATTCGTTTTTGAAATTCTTGAAACTTTGCACACTCCTACTGAAATATGTCATATTTAGTGAGATATTTAAAATCTGTTTATAATATATCGAAGTATTTNAATAAAAAATATTGTTTTTTTTTTTGCCAAAGCAAGATTTGTTCTTATCATAGTTGAAGCCAATTGATTTTCGATTCGTTTTTGAAATTCTTGAAACTTTGCACACTCCTACTGAAATATGTCATATTTAGTGAGATATTTAAAATCTGTTTATAATATATCGAAGTATTTTCTTCCTTCAAAGATGCGAAGGTTATTATGGGTGTCAAAGCGAAGGAAATTTAACCTTTGATATTTCGAAGCTTCTTACACGCCTAGTATAAATTATGTGAAATAATGAAAATGTACCATGATAATATTACATTTGGTAAAGCTTATGTTAAATGAAAACTTAAATATAATTTATAAAATGATAACATATGCTAATAAAAACCTTCAAACAAAGACTTTGTGAGTAATTACAATAAATACTCCAGATATTTCCTCTTTAAAGTGCCTGTTGGTTCTATTCTACCCGAGGAGCAATTTTAAGCTGCTAGATCGGGAAATAAACCTAAAACTTTTGTTTTTACTGTGCCAATGCTCAACTAGGGAGCTACCGATGAATAGTCACATGCTCGAACTCTTTTCACAAGTCATTTTAAGACACCTCGTGAATATAGAAGTATTAACCACGAGTTGCTAATGACTATGATGACTCATAGTTTTCACTACCAACATATCAGGTGATTTTCAATAGGGTTGATGTATTCTACAGTTAAAATTGGGTTAGGCCTTTTACAAATTATGCTCACTATTTATTGAAAAATTAACAGATAATTCTTGTAATGCTCAGTGGTAGAGAGGCACTTAAAACTAAGAGGCCTAGCTTTTAATACTGTGTTTTTTCAAATAATTGCAAATGTAATTTTTTTTCAAAGTGCTAAAACATGGACACACGAGTTATTTTAATTTGAAATAATTGAATATAAATGATGTGTCAAAAAACCCATGTTGAGTAATTACAATAAAAACTCCAGATATTTCCTCTTTAAAGTGCCTGTTGGTTCTATTCTACCCGAGGAGCAATTTTAAACTGCTAGATCGGGAAATAAACCTAAAACTTTTTTTTTACTGTGCCAATGCTCAACTAGGGAGCTACCGATGAATAGTCACATGATCAGACTCTTTTCACAAGTCATTTTAAGACACCTCGTGAATATAGAAGTATTAACCACGAGTTGCTAATGACTATGATGACTCGTAGTTTTGACTGCCAACATACCAGGTAATTTTGAATAGGGTTGATGTATTCTACAGTTAAAATTTAAATAATCCTATAGTTTTGGGTTAGGCCTTTTACAAATTATGCTCACTATTTATTGAGAAATTAACAGATAATTCTTGTAATGCTCAGTGGTAGAGGGGCACTTAAAATTAAGAGGCCTAGCTTTTAATACTGTGTTTTTTCAAATAATTGCGAATGTAATTTTTTTTCAAAGTGCTAAAATATGGACACACGAGTTATTTTAATTTGAAATAATTGAATATAAATGATGTGTCAAAAAACCCATGACCAAGCCTGACTACAAAGTTATATTTTATTAATCTTATTTATAATATCCCAAATCCAGCCAACTAGTCTAGTTTGCTGATGGGATGGTCAGGGTTTGAATTCTGACACCCCACCTCACATTCCAATGGTTTCCCAATATCTCCTTGCAAATGAGGGTACCTTTTCTCTAAATTCGACCACTCTATTAGTGTAGTTAAAATGTATATCTTCACCCAAACAGGTAGTAATATGGCAAGCAAATAAGTAATCAAAATCCCCCCCTCATAAAATAAAATTTAAAAATAAAAATAAAATATCCTTAAACCTTCCCCAGTGATAAGTGTAATATCTTATTCACCAATCTAATAAAAATTATCGTATGTTACAATCCCCATTTTTCTGAAATGGGGCCTTAAAAATTAATATCTTTAATACCTTCTCTCTGAAGTACATTCAAATTTCCCGCTTCAAGTTTTAGTTCCGAGCGCTAGTTTCGTGGTTCTACTTGTAAACATTGGAGTGGCGTTTCTATGACCATCGCTCACACAAATAAGTTGTAATTTTAACTAGTGATGGGCAGAATTGGATGAATAGAATCGATTCATTCGAATGAAAACAGTAGTTGACTTGACGCGAGCTGGCCGATTCATTCCCTTACCCCACCCTTGCCAGAAGTGCCGAGGAAAATCGACCTTATGATTATGAATGCTTCCAGGCAATCTCTATAGTGGTCTTCCTTTCCTTAGGTTCATTTTCAATAAATAGTCGCCATTGCTACACAATAATTGACCTTACGCATTCGAATTATTCTAAGGCTAATTTAATACAAAGTTTAAGTGGCTGTACAGTTTACAATCGAATAACAGCCAAAAATAATTCGAATGAAAATTACAAAGTGAGTCCATTATTTTGCTACATTACTACGTGGATTGTTCTTTTTCATTTCCTTAAAATTTTACCTAACTAACTAATCGCATATATCACGAATGGTTTGAGAAATATTTGTTTTAACGTTGACTTAAATTTATTAAGTAGATAAGTATATACTTTTAATTATTTAATAAAACCTTGGCCGTCCGTAATATTCAGATCGTATTATAATTTTATTCACTGAAATAATTTTACGATTGTAAGCGTATATATTTTTGTTATGTTTAGCAAACATTAAAGGGTAAATTATTTTGACTCTTTTAAACACAAAGGGAAACGTATGTTCCTTATTTACGCAAAAGTATTTATATTAATTGCAAGCTACTTATTTGAGAAATGCGTTAACTTTTTCACTGTATAGTATTTTGTTGTGGCTGTACTTTGGTCTTTGACACTGTCACAAGGAACTAAATGTAGTAATAGAAAAATGTTGATAAGCTGCAAACGCAAAGGAATGCGTGTTAGGAGATTCGACAGCAGGGTAAAGAGAATAGTAGCACAAAGTAAAATGAGCAACTAGTAACTACTTTTAGAAGTAGTAAATATTTGATTATTACTGAGTCTTTACTACGTCTCAAAATCGTTCGAATGGTTCATTTCATTATTTTTCAAAGAATCTAATGATTATTAGATTCTTAAAATCATTCGATTATGCCCATCACTAATTTTAACCCTTCCAGTGTTGATGGAAATAATAAGCTTTATCCTTACATGCTCAATTTCTTCCAACCAAAATTATTATATATACATTTTTATTAGGTAGATAATTTTTACTTTACTTGTGTGAAACTCAAGTCAAAAAACATGAATTTTAATGTTTCAATCATAATATGGCATTATAAGTTAGCATGGTTTGCCAACATATAGGGTAGCTTCCTCACATAATTGGTATAACATTTTGTCGTCAAAGAAGAGCTTAGAATATTCTACTGGGGGTGTATCCACATCAAAAAGGCTTGGCGTTATTATGAAAGGGTTTACATCTTCACTATTATCACGGTCGTTTTCATCACTGGTTTTAAGATAACTAAGCTCACTGTCATTTATATTTGACAAAATATCCACACTCTTGCCATTGCTTTATTGGTAGCTTTGCTGTTTACTTACTATGGAAACGATAAGTTACATATTTTCATTATAGTTGCCTGCTGTCATCTACAAAATATTCTGTAACACAGAAAAACGAATGATTGAGGAATGTTCTGTTTTTGAAACGTAACACATACTAAGTTTCAGTGAAATATATTGTAAATTTTAATTGGCGGAATATTCCGTAAATGATACAGAAAGGGTTAAAAATGCAGAAAAATCAATTTGTTTACTTTTTTGTTTTAAATTATTTAGTGATGTCTAGAGATTAATATACTTCTATTTAATAAAAACTGTCAAATAAATTACATGCATATTTGTATAAAAAAGCATCGTTTGTGTTTTATGACAATATATTTTGACGTACTAATTAGTTTTTCTAGAGTATGTGCCTATTATTATAAGGAATGAAAGATACAGTAGACTGAGATTTCTATAAATTATAAACCGAAAGTGAATATAAATTCTAACTCAAGTCGACTGCTTATCTTAGAACTGTCCTAAAATATAAATATGAGTTTAATTATTTGGCTTGACCGATAAAGTCAAGCCAGAGAAAAATCATGTATATACTCATTATTGTTCCTCTCCACTGAAATCTATAGTAAAAGGCGATAGATTTGCGAATATTGAAGAGAAACATGAGTTATTAACTTAATGATGTACAAGTTTGTTGACCAGATCACAAATATAATTTCTTTGTCTGTGGCGTGTAAAAGTAAAACTACACATTTTACGTTGTTTTTAGAAATGAATGAGCTAGTATTACGATTAGAAAATAATTTTGAAGGATGGCACATTTATTTAATATTTTTTTAGAGAGCGGAATCTCTACAAATTAACGAAATGACTTCCATTTATTTAATTATCTTAAGTACCCATCCAAATTAATGCCAGAGCCATCTAGTGAAGAAATATACGAACTATTGGGAAAAGAAGATGTTTCGCTGGCTTATCTTACGTACCAACGCAAACTAATGGTATAATCATCCAATGAAGATAATTTATACAAACTACTGGGAAAATATGATTTTTCGCTGAATCACTACACCTTTTAGAAACAGAAAGGTTTCACCAGGCACTTGCGCAACCCAGAAACTTACTTTAGGGATGTTGCTACGTGGCATTCAATTAAGCCCCTAGCCTGGAATGAATTTATTAATAATTATAAATGTATATGAAAGCTATTTTATGATTTATTTTTATGGTAGCCAATATCAGGCCTGTGATATATTAGAATATCGATCTCCATGTTGTCTTTTATATAAAAAATAAATATTTAAATAACTAAAATATACCTATACAAAGTGCTGTAAAAATAAATATATTAATTTAGAAGGTGTAATAGGTACAGAATATAACTGTTCCCAAATTCTACATTTTAACAGTTGTAGACTGATTCAGGATCAATTATACGAGTGTTAAGAATAAATCTTGGAATGTGTGGTGCTTGGGCAGTAAAAATAAATATTTATGTATAACATCAACCTTCTAGTAGTACATTCAAGAGACAATTTAATTCGACCCACAAGCTACAACTTTATATCTACGGAAAAAAGAAATTAGTGCTAAAAAATCAAATTAAAAAATACATTCTTATGGAAGTACATATAATTTATATTTAACACAGCGATAAACATTTACATGCAGTTTTAATAATCTCTACATCCTATTTTATCTGCACCTGACATTAAAGAAAATGATGAAAGATATGAACAAATTTATTCATCTCATAAATAAAATTGTTTTATTGGAGAATCATTTATCTATATTTATATATTGTCTTTCTTTTTTGAAATGTACATTACTTATAGTTTATATAGTAAATTGAACCTTCCGAAATTGCGCATTCTATTTTGTGGCTAATTATTTACATTTAAAATCTCAATCTAGCCCTTCAGCCAAAATATTTTCCCAAAGCTTGGAGTAACTTAAGGATTTCAAAGAAACTTTCTTTCCTTGTTTTTTAAGATTTAGATGCGATAAATACATATATATTTAAATGTCTAGCTTAAAGATGTTTTATCCCTTCCTCTTATATATCCTTAAAATGGTGTAAGCTACAGATAGTTTGGATAAGCAATGAGACCCGTGGCACAAAGGCAAATGTAAGAGTTAATTATTTGTGTGTGTAGGAGAAGGGGACGCGGCAGTTGGCCTAAAAGTTAATTTTAAAACCTTTGGGTATCTTCGGAAAGTAAAAAGTACTGTTAGTTGTTTCATCTGAATATAGATAGCACAACTGATGCAAGATAGTTACAATATTTCTAAAAACATTGACATATCTCCTACATACAGCTTTACCCCACCAAACCTATAATCTTAATTATAAAAAAAAATCATTTTTTCACAAAACACTATACCACTTTTTTGTGTGTGTAAATTTCCGATATTATTTCATTGTTAGTACATCTCATGGTCATAAAGTTAATAGGAATGAAGATATTAGCGGAAAACATACGTACATCAAGTTGGCCCACCACTTTCTCCAAATGAATTGAAATACATACAGTCCTTTGTGCTACGTTTGTGCTCATATGTGCCCGAAGCTCAGCATTTGTGCTATTATATATAATATATTGGGCTAAATAAAATCAGTCAGTAGTTTGCTGACCCTAGCCTTAAATAATTTTACCACCAAGCGGGTCCCTTCAATATCAATCATCAACGTAACAATTTATTATAAGAATACATCACATACTGTGCTTGTATTGTGGAAATAATGTTTTGTACTACGAAAGCTTTCCCCTTCAAAACACATTTGTGACTCCCCAAACCAACTCTAAACTAGGCCTATATAATAGATAGTAAGGTCGTGCCGGACCTTATCTCAGCGCTGTGACAAGAACACTAAACATCCACTTCCTTTCTACTGTAAGACTGCTCCAAAATATCTCCGGAGCATAAAGAAACAAGGTTGCTCCGGAACGGTTACAGTGTTACACCCAATCTTTTTTTTTTTAATTTGGAGTTGATTTCATCAAATAATTCTTTCATAGTTCCAGGCGAATATCATTTAACTTACCCTGAAAGGTAGCATTCTGACCTTGATGGACTACACTAGTCTTTTAAACTTCGTAATAGTGTAACTATGCAAGGTAAGCTACACCTTGCATAGTGTAACTATGCGAGGTAAGCTTCGCCTTTAATCGTAAACAAGGGGTACTTAGAATAAAAAATATTGTTTTATCATTAAATTTGTATTGTTGGAACATTTAATTAATATCGAATAAAACTAAGAAAATGTTATGGTGGAATAATTGTGGATTTGATTAAAATCTTTCCAATATTTTTGGATCATCTCTAGGAGATCACCCAGGCGGCGCTCCAGAGGTTATTTGCAATGTATTACTACCCGTTCGAGTTATCCGATTATTTACACTGATGAGGTAGAAAGGAGGCAGGTGGAATTTAGAGGAAGTGTACTAGCATTTGCATAGGAGAGTCAAACCCCGATCGACCCTTTGCCAAATTCGGCCTATTATCTTAAACATTCGTCCACCAACGTAGATAGCACTGCAGTAGATGATTTTGGGATCATGCTCAACTTAATGTTCATGTAAATTAACATTAACTTAAATTAAAAAGAGTGTGATCAGGATTCACTTAACATAGTGTAAAAACTCTAGCAACAGACAAACAATGAATTTGAACTTTTGAAAACCTAGTATATAATTTTATTATATTTCAAATATTAATAATAATTTATTTTCCATGCTATCTTCCGTTTATAATTCCGTTGTTGAGCAATTGGTTCATAATGTATTAACTTGTTGGTTAATTGGTCCCTTCTTAACTGTATTCATCATGATATTTGCTACCTGGCTCTTTCGTGTCGACCACTTGTACCTTTTAGCATTTTAAAGGCTTGTCGGCCACTCTTTTGTAGACAGTTCAACTCTCGTACTTGACGGCCTATAATGCAATGTGGTACAATGCAAAATATTTTTTTTTCTCATTGCAACATAAGTGAACAATGCAATGTGAACTGAGTAAGGGTGTGGCTGGGTTCTATCGAGGCTGCACTTTTCACAACGGCCCCTCTTTTCTGTGAATTTGGGCCAATGCACACCACAGCTTAATTGGTGATGGATGGTTGCTTTCCTTTTCGCTTATTTGCATTGCTGGTACTTGGTTTCAAAGTGTCACTAATTCTTCTCTTCTTTACATTTTCACCATCCATAATCGATCCTGGACTCCTAGTAATTCCTACCAGTTTATGCGTCATTAGCCCCATTGCAATACGGCGACAAAACTCAAGCAAAGGGAGTAAATAATATAGGAATTAACAAAGGCAATATCCAACAAGCCCCAAAAAATGTGGTGCAAGCACTTTTTGGACCTGCGGTTCAAGTTGTATGCTAACTGTAGTCTGTCAGCATGATGTGTTTATTGTAATCCATAACAACCATTGGACATTTTATTTTCAATATTTTTCCATTTATTTATCAGCGTTTTACTTCACCATCCTTCGACCCATGAAAATTTGATGCTAGGTGAACAGTTTTCGTATCCTTCCACTTGAAGTAACCAACACCAGTTTGAGTAAATTTATAGTAATAGTCACCTCTCTCCATATGTTTATATTCAGTTAGCACAGGAAGACCTTTTCTTTGTTTTCTTATTGTTCCGCAAGCTGGTGTTTGCTCTAACTGGAGTTTCTCCAAAAGTGGCACTGATGTGAAGTAGTTGTCAAAGTAAATAATGTGACCTTTTTAATTTCTTCTTATGATAACTGCAGTACATGTTGTACTAAACCATAGCCTCATCTTTGCCATACACCATACCTTATAGCCTCTCTTGATGGGCTGAGCAGGATTGTTCTGTTTCATTGATGAATGACCTGTGAATAAGATCATCAATCGCAAATTTTCTGGTTCCATGATAAACATCTCCAAATCAACCATTCAGATATGTTATCATTTGTTTTAGTTTGTAGGTTTTGTCCTTATTGTGCTTAGGAATTGTACTATTGTCATTTACATGCAAAAAGGTAAGTATGCTATCAAACCTATTCCGACTCATTGTTTCAGCCACTATTGCCACACTTAGATCTAGAAAGTTGGACCAATCATGTCTCCAGTTTGGAAGTTTGTGATAACCCATTAAAAAGTTAATTCCAATAAATGCCGAGAGCTCTTCTCGTTTCAAATTCAAATTTTTATTCTTCTGGGTCGCATACAAGTTGCACTGGTAAATAATATTATCAAGCATACCTTCATTTAGACGAATAAATACATCAGTAGGAGAATTACAGCCTTCAAAAATAACACCAACAATGCCTATTTCATTATAATAATCAGGAATGTAAGTATTTACTTCTTTCTTTGTCCATTTGTGTTCTTGTTGTAATTGTGGACTTTCTGGTGTATTAGTATTAATTGGCTTTGGAAGGGGAATAGTATCGACTAGGTCAACATCAACTGATCCATCCAGATGATTATTTGTCTGTGAACTCGTTGATGGCTGAGAATTGATATCTCTACTTTCATGCTGTTTTGACAATTCAGTCAGGAAAATGGCTTCAAATGTGTTTCCACTATATTATTATTAGCACCGCGTCTTACTACCCATTCGGGATATACGCACTTACGCTACTGTGTCATGGTAGGGTGATTGTGAGATGAAATGGAGGACCTATAGTTTAACGTGGAATCCGAACCACGGTGGAGGTCTGGCATTCCCCAAATTCACAAGATATCTTGTCAGAGTTTCCAGTATAAATATACTTAGGAATATCAACAACATCATCATTTTTCTCATTCAAATAATCATTATCAGATTCAATATCAGTGTCAGGATTATTTTCCTCTGGAAGCTCTTTCCACAAAATATCTAGAATTTGTTTGTCTGAAACAGTAGGCTTACACGTGTTCAATTTCTTGTCTGCAATAACCTACAAAAAATAAACCTACATTAGGCCTATAGAGTAAACCTAGTATGGAAAATGATACTTGTTTTTGTTTTAAGTTAATTCTTAGCAGCCCATAGGTACTTATAAGTCCAATTCAAAATATAGCCTAAATACTTCTAGAAGCCCATCGGTACTTCTCAGTCCACTACATTTATAATCAAATAAAACAAATGTGTGCACTGCTATAATTCTAAATATATCACTGTAATATCCTAATATATAACTAAACTCAATGCTTATTTATAATATTTAAATTTCTAGCCATAGAAATTATAAATAAATTTACGAAAATATAAACCAATACACGAGGTCATAGCATGACACTATCAATAATAAAATGTCTTCCTGTTTCTACACATGTCCAATGTGATAAAATTTAATTTCTTTGTGAAGGAAGAAGGTACTTGGAAGTACCAATAGGCCCTTGTGTTAGCATAATTGCCAAGTAATTTATTATAGGGTCTAAAAGAAGGTGGTACCTAAAAGTACCATTGGTCAACAAAGGACTATCTATACATCTTAACTTATATACTATGATTTTTGTAGGAAGAACAGTAGAAGTTAGTTACTAAAGCTACTCAAACAATTTTAATATATCCATACATCAAGTCTTGTTATCTGCAGCTGTCACTTTTGATACATATTATCAATACCTATAAAACAACACAATTAATATAGTAAAATGTTATCACTGTTGGCCGCAAATAAATATGTTTGAATTTTCTCTACTGTTCTTCCAACCAAAATCAGGGCAACAAAGGGTTAAACAAGGGTTTGTGTGTTCATTCCTTCACTAATAATAGTAGTAAAACCTCCAAAATTTTACATTCATCTTGTATATTTTCTGTTGATACTAATCTATTTCTTTTATTGATACATTAAACAAAAATATTTATGTTCTGTTTATGCCAAATAAATACATATGTACGAGTAATTGTTATTTTTCAATAAGAATATAGTACATTTGTTTGTGTTTGCAAAACATTAGTGTTTACTTTGGTAAACATTTTGTAAGTTCAGTTTTATGGAATCAATAAAAATAGTTCTTTTAACAGTCTTCTGTTTATTTACATTTTCCTATTTAAACAGGTTATGTTAAATTAAGAATTTTAAGATATAGTGAATAAAATTATTAGTTATGGGTGCTATTTTAACTTAGACAGTTTTATAAAATTTTATATTTCAGGCAAATGTGAAAGAGTTGATTGTTTTTACACTGTTGTAAAATTTTGAAGTTTTTGATAACAATTTGTTACACGATATTAAAAAATGTTTTTGGAAATCTTAAAGTAAAACTATAGAGGTACAAAATCTTTTATGTTAAAACTCCCTGTATTTCACATTTGTTTGAAAAGTAATATTTAATATTTTTTTTGTGTAAGTGAAATAAAATCTAATCCCAGCAGGGCATTTTTTTGGTAAAAAATAGTAAAAGTAATAATATAAATAAAATAACAATAAAAGAAGCAATAAGAAGTCACACACATAAATTCCCCATTAAGCCGTTGAGACTGTAACTTTAACCTATTGACCAAAAACATTTGTACATTTTCTCTACATTTAAAACCCAAAGACTTTACTGACAAATTTTCTATAAAAGATACAATATACCAAGTATATTGGACCCGCTTATGTGGCATGTTACAACAAATTTAACAATGGCTTTACAGAGCTTTCTTGAGTAAATTGATCTGTGACTCGCCGTTTCTCGTAAACTATTTGGACAGTCCAAGATTTTTTTTTTTAGAATTTGGTATAAAAACCTTAAAAGACATGAGTATATTATTAAAATTCCCATATTCCAATTGATTGCTTTGAAAAAATTGTTTTCTAATCAAAGTAATATGAGGTTTTTAGCACAGACATATTTTCACTCCGTGCAAAAGCTTTTTCCTAATTGAGAGAGAAATGTTCATAATGAACTGAATTTTATTTTAATATAAGACTCATTCCTCTAACACCAATACTTTTCACAGTTTGATGGGTTTAGTTACGAGCTCTTCTTGCCCTTTCTTTCGAACTTTTCATAGCTAACAAATAGTTTTGAGTAGGTGGTAGGTATTTTGAGATAATAGCGGGAGGGTGGGGGTGGGGGCGAAAGGGTAGTAAACCTACCTACTACATAAGTTACAAACTCCCCTTTTGACAGTTGTTCTGTTATTTAAGCTGCTCTTAGGGTGATTCCTCAAGTAGGATTTTACAGGTGATAGCGAAAATGTTTGCCTCATTTTCTCGGCTCATCCCAAGAAACGTCCATTGTTTTTCTATACCATATGAATGAATGATAAAGAAGTACAATATTTGAAATGTTGACAAAGTTAATTTTACAATAGTAAGTGTTAAAAGGTGTTTTGAAGTTGAAAATTAAAATATTCATTAACTAATATCTGGTTGATGACATTAAAAATGTAGTAAGAGTAAAAAAAACATAAAACGTTAGGATTTTAAATGAATTTGTCCAGCAAATTTTGGGGGGTGAAGGGGAGGTCCATTTAATCCAAGGGTGTGGTCCGAACCTCCCGGAGCCCTACACTACCACCCTACTGGTTAGCAGAATATCTCAAAATTACACACACTTCACAAAGATGAATCTATATCTTCATGCCTAAACCGTTTCATTTTGTTTATCAATGAATGATTGATTCTGTTTAGTTTTTTTGGTTTCGAACATATCTTCTCTTACACCGTTTATGAGAATGTATGTGTCAATGTGTACCAACTTTAAACTTTTCACACAGACAAAAAGTTTGGGTGCAGTGAAGCACAAAATGAGGTAAATCTTGAATGGAAGCTATAGCAAGCATTTGTTGTCCTTCAAAAGTACAATTCAGGATCGGGATTAGTGAACCCTTTATGAACGCTTAATGATGGTCAATTATTTGGCGCAATTCGGGTCTATTCTTTAGCGGGAGACGACCAAATTTCTGGGCAGAGGGAATGGGAATGGGTAATTCCAGGACACGTTAATTATTTGATAATTTTTACACTGTGCTTAGTCCTACTTTCTTCCTAACCCAAGACAATTACCAAGACAGTGTATATTATTGACCCTGTCATGTACAGGTTTCGCCTTGGTTAAAAACAATTTTTTGATTGTGAAAAAATGCATAGTAATGCACTACTTGCTTTCTTTGCAACAAACAAGTCAATAATGTCTTTAAAAGTAAATTTCATGAAGTATACCCTATTTTATAATATTCATTTAAGTGGCTAAATATACTTAGAATAGAAAAATAACACATTCACTTAAAACCATCTGACTAGTAAGGCCTACATGGAATCAGTGGCCCAGATGGCACATCAGTGTTATCCCCTTATAATTTGTAGACCTCTTCCTGTCTCCTGTCTTGAAAATCAGTATTATAACTACCTTTTTTCTAGTCTTCCAGTACCTTGTTGTTTCCAAACCACTCTCAGAATCCTGTATAACCATTGTACACCTACTTCAGCTGCTGTTCTTATAATTTTCAGTCAGTTCATCCACAACCGGTGCTTTCCCTTGGCAATATAGTATTCAAGTATTTACCATACATAGTAGGGGTGGTTGGGCAGCAAATATTGTTCATCTGGCAGGAATTTAATTTTGCAAAAAACTTTGTCACATGCCTATAAAATTTCTAACTATAAATTTAAGTTTAATTTAATTAAAAGGAAAAAAAAAGAAACAATTTTGTCACAGGCCTACTAAATTTCAAATTACGAGCTAAAACAATCAAGCATAATTTAAAAAAAAAAGAAGTAAAATGGATAGTTTATGCTCAAGAATTTATAGTTAATACTAGAGCATATTTCACTTTACCAGTTCCTCTACATTTTCTGTGAGCAATTGCTCCCTCCTAGGACACACATTAAATGAATTGAAAGGATACAGTATGCACAAGACTTGGAACATACATTAATCTAAATCGTGTTTACTTGAAGCAAAATGGCCATTTCCTATTTGATTTTTATGTGATGCATAGTTTTCGATTTATATCCTAACAAATCTGGCTAGTAATAATAAATTAAATAAATGTAAAGAAAAATAATTTAAATTTAAGTTTTTGCAAGCATAGGGCCTAAGAATTTCAGAGTGGAAATGTTAAATTTGTTATGTTGTTGCCATTGACAGAGAAAATTAAATCATAGGAGTCTTGATTTCACAATGTTGTAGACTTGTAACATGTGAGAAACGTTGTCGTAGTTTTGTTGAAAGCAAACAAAATAATTTACAAATTAAAAAAAAAATACTTACCTTTATTTAATATTAGTTGATTTGAAATAATTCATCTATGAATATCAGTTAAACAATATTTTTTTCTAAGTTTGAATTAGAGGTTAGTACTATGGTATTATATACTTAGACAAGTTCTTGATATGCCTGATTGAAATACGGGCATAAAAAATACTTGCCCAAGATTTCGGGTGCCTGACCGCCCCTAATACATAGTTTAAATCATATATTTGTTGTTCACTTTAATTCAAAAGCTAAAACTGTACTTGTAATTTGAGTCCATATCATTATTACTTTATCTAATCATACAAGAAAAATAAATTTGGACCTAAGCCAGAATTCAAACCAATCTCCAAGAAGTGATGGTTAGTAAATAATCTGATTTTTTTCTTATGTTAATTAATCTTTTAAATAAGCTACTTAAATTATTTTTTATAAATAAGTTAGTTTTCAACCCAAAGCTACTGATGTGGTACCTTATCTATCTGGAACATGGCATGCACACTGGGCTTCAACAGGTTGCCTACCTGCTTCATCTGGGAGAAATAACATATACTAGAGAAGTCATTAGTTTAACTTTACTTTCCACATTAAATTTCAATGAGCAGGTGAGAAAAAGCCTATAAATTTGCTGTAAAGGTGTAATGATTATATATCATTCAGATATCTTTTACATGCCACAATCAATATGGGGCAGATTTAATTCTCCAAATGAAGCTGTTATATGGATTTTCAACAACCGATAAAAATGTGTCGACCTCAACCAGGCTTAAGCCCACAAACATCGAGTGCTGAGCCCTAAATATTCATCAATTATTTGTATACTAATTTTATATGATGAAATATACACTCAGCTGGGCTTTATACTAGTTTCTAGTTTCCTTGACAGGAAAATTTACAAATAAACATAAAATAATAGATAACTTATAATCTTGCAATTATTTATTTCAATTTATTTTCAGAAAGTTTTTGTTCTTTTAATATTTGTTCTACATTGCGAATACAATGAAATGTAATGAATTGACTTACTGCTGGAATATCAAATAACATATGAGAAAACACAAATACAAAGTTATAAATTTACCCTTGCTATTATCATATGTATCATAATAACACAGCCATACAGAACTATTTTAATGTAGATTTAATATTTTGTTTATCAGACAAGTGCTAACCTTCAAACAACACACACAGTAAATTGCAAGTGCAGCTTGTATATCTATAAACCTGAGTGGTTAGCTCATATTACAATAGAATAGTACCATCACAATTAGCTGAAACAATGACATTTTCAAATAATGTTGTATCTGGATGTTATATTTTTGGTAATCATTCTAGTTCAAATTCTTCTTGCACATTTGTGTGGTCAAGAAGAGCTTGCCAAGAATATTATAACCACGTAGAAGACTAAAAAAATCTATATTATTTAAAAAAAATAAAAAATATTTTTTAAATAGTAAAATAGATTAAAATAATGTAAATATACAGCTACCATTGATACAATAATACAAAAATGAATGCCTAGTTAAAAAAAAGGCTGTAAGTGTATTTTTAATTTGTGGAATCCTAAAAAAATTCACACTCATTTATGTTAATGGCATTGACTTCTTTGAAGATTAATAATATTGAATATGTCAAATTGAAGGAATAAAAAAAAATAGTTTAAGTTACAAAGAACTTGTGTAAATGTGTATCAAAGGTCTCCAAGGGATTTATTTTTGTTGTTGCAATTTGACAAAAATAAATACTTCACACTATTTCGCGATTTCTTTTTACTAAAGAATATGACCAATTACCTTGAATAGTGATAAAAATAAAAATTATAATAAGATTTTTGGTATCAGTTCTGTCTTTATACATTGTTTATTTTTGTCTTGATATTGTTTCTAATTGAAAAAATGATTTATGTACACACATAAAATAGTGAGATAAAAGTGCTCAAAAAATTCTTATATGTTCACAACAACATTATTTAAAGATTGCATTAATTTTTAATCAATTTCTTTCCAAATCAAGTACACTATCCCTTTTGCATGTCAACTTTTGTCAAGTTTGAGTCACCGGTTTTATTATTTTATTACAATATTGACAAAGTTTTATTTGAATATCACTTTTACATTATTGAATACATAGGTGTGTTGTGTTGTAATATTTCAACCAATACTTGAGCAATTAGTACTAAACAAAATTGTTTACACTTACATTTCATGTATACCACTTTTACTACAATTTTACTACAGTAATATATTAATTTCATCTCATATCTATCCTCTCTCCCAAACAACAATCAAATTAAGTAAATCCATACAAGGAGCGGCAAGTGAGTATTGACCTTCAAGAGGGCTGCGTAAATCACAAAGAGAGACAACATAGCTTCACAATGAGAACACCACTCTCCATGCACTCTCTGCTTTGATCAAAAATATTAAGACACCTTGGAACAGTGAAAGAGTAAGCATAGGAAAGAAACAATTTATGTATTTTGTTGTTAAAATAATTGTCAATTGAGGAGCATGTTAGGTATTGTATTTATGCTTTGATGGGGTGTGCAAAACACACTTTTTCAATTCAAAGCAAAGTAAAATGCAATAATGAGCTATTGCTAAAGTCGAAACTAAGTTTAAATATTAAAGACAAAAGTTTAGTGTTAGATAAAAAAATACTATACTTTGTATAACTACATTAATATAAGTATTAAATTATTCTAATAAATGTAATCTAATTATCTTATATTATGTTATACAAACATTAATTTGTGATGAAAATAACAGCAGAAAAAATTATTTCTTTTTAAAGTGTGTTTTTAAACTTTAAATATTTTTTGGCTAAGTTTTGTAATTGCTGAATCCAGAGTTTTACTCTTGAATTGAAGTTAAAGTTAATGCATATTCAAAGAGAAGTATAAGTTTTTGAAGTTTTGTACACACCTAATGCTTTGTTAAGAACTACAATGGATCAATAAGTGAAGGATTTTACTAAAACAAAGTGTGTGAATATCACCAAAAAGAAGTCTTCTAATTTATTAATGGAATGGATGCGTATCATAAATTTGACAAAAATATCTACACAGGATAACACTTTTTATGTTAAACTTTAAATCTAAAAAATTATATACATACATTCCGAGCTATAATTAAACTAACAGAAGGAAAGATAATAGTAATAATCTTACTATAAACAAATAGGACAAACAATATTGCTTGTAAACAATAGAGGTCACTTACTGTGATGTGATAAGTTTTTAATGCAAACGTTTAGGTTTCAAGTAATGGTGTAGGCCTTGACCTTCAGTGTCAATGGATCAAAGTTGTAGCAAGATAAATACTGAAAAATACTAAATGCTATTTCTGGTAAGATAAATACTGGTAATGCTTTCATTCTCTTTTTAAAAACATTTTGGTGCATTTCCTTAACAGTCATCTTCCACCCCTGATGTTTAAAATTAATGAAAGTTATCACAAACGAGCAATAAGGTAGAATGCAATAAATGTATCAAATATAAACTCACCCTCATGACTGCAATGACCTTAATAAGATCAACACTCACTTGTCATTATTTAACATGAATAAATAAATATTCTATCATACAAACATGGAAATGTGTTAATGTAAACCAACTGTACAAGTCCGCAAGGCGTTTAGAAAAAAGTTAATATTTCAAAACAAGGATAAAATTACCTTAAACTAATGGAAGATGGAAATTGTGACACATTTTGTGACTAACTACGAAGACTTGGGTCACCGGTATCCGATTGATAAGGACGCTTCCATACAAAGACTACACAAAAATTACCTAATTATACAAAATGCACAGTCATGAGTTCAATGTGTAGTAAAACATCGACCAGCTTCTCTCACAGAGCTATAAAATCATGTCAAAAATAACATAAATATTAAAATGCCGCACAATTTGGAATTCTAGACGGTGTTTAAATTTACAAAACCCACATTATATATATATTTCATAACCCTATGTAGTTTTTTCAGCCCGCTTCCCAAAACAAATATAACAAAACTTCCATAACAAGATATTTTAAGTTCTAAACACTTAAAATATTTCTTTCTAATGAAAGATAATAATTAAAAAGATACCAATCTTTTTAAACAATGGTTTCTATTTCAGTTATTATGGTTTGATCAGTTTTTCAAGGCAGAATTCTAACTTATTTTCCTTGCCTTTCACTGAAAAGTAGTGTACTAGTTTGTTACACACGACATAACACAACACATTGTATGCAACATTTGTGAGCCGAACTTTCATCATGGTCTTGAGTACAGCCAGCAACCTCTCGTAATATCAATTCTGGGCAGTATTAATAAATAACCACAAGTCATTTGATCTACGAGTAATATTTTTATAGAAAGTTGTTTATATGCAATAAGTTTTATTTCAATGATAATTAAATCATTTTTTGTAATAACTCAAAAACTAAGTGTTCATCCTTTCCAAATAATGGAAACAAAGAAGAGGCCGGAAAGTTAAGGTGATTAGTATTTAGGGCATGTTACTGAATCACAATTAGTTTTGTCAGTCAGAACCAGATGCCTGTGTTCCATCCTGCAACAAAGTAAATAGATATCAATTTTCACAAAGGTTTTGAAGAATGAGATGTGGATGTAGGCTTGTACCCTGCACACTTTGTTACATGTACTAATCCTCAGGTAATCAATTCCCAAATGGGGTTTAGGATTTAAATCCTGTCAAAGATTTATTGTTTAACATTGCATATCCATTTTTTTTTGCACAGCGTCTTACTTACCATTCGGGCTACGCTTATAACCAGTTAAAATCTTTTTCTAAACATTATTGGCACTTTTTTTTAATAGCAAATATAATTATTCCTTATAAGTGGTGAACTAAATTAACTGAATGTTAGTGCTCTTATAGGAATACCAAATCAGATCACCTCATACTTTCACAAAATGTTTTGGAGAATAAGTTCCGCACTTTGCCGCACGTACAAAAGTACTCCATTTATCCCTATCTTGAGCAAGTTATATCCAGTCTACCTCATTACACCTTAACTCTATCTTGAGCTAATGCTATCCGGTCCAGCTCATTAAACCCTCTCTCTTTCAGATCCATTCTAATGTTATAATCCCATTTGCATCTAGGTCTTCCCAATGCTCTCTTCCCATAGGGTTTGGGAATCAGTACCCTGAGCACAATTTTAGATTCTTCTATTTGCGCTGCATGTCCTGTCCAACGTAATTTACGAGACTTGATTATTCTAACAATACTAATACTAAAGGGTATGTAACATATTTTATGTAACTTCCTTCACTCCCCAGTAGCCTCATCCCTCTAGACCAAATATTTTCCCAAGCCTCTTGTTTTGGAATATCCTACTTTTCTTTCCATCATGTAAATTAAGGGTATTATAGTCCTTGGAAAAAATGGACTTACTAAAAATTCAATTCTAAATGATTATGATAGAGTGGGGTAAACTAACCTCCCCTGCAGCCCTTCAAAGACAGAATGTAATATTGTTGCCATTTGGAGTCAGTCTTCTTTAGAGAGAGGGTGTTAAATTTACACTTTTAGAGGTTTATTGCATACTACGATATGTGTACTTAGGTACTTGTCCCCGACAAATTTGCAATAAGTGACAAATGTGACGACTAGCATACAGCTTTCTCTCTCTCTCTAATGATACACTCCAGCTTGTTTAATAACAGAAAGCAGGGGGGAGTTACCTCACGTATCCGGGTAGCCTGGATGGCTCAAGTTAATCGTTGTAGTACGGGAATTTCCTCTTTATGAAATTAAAAACTAATTGAAGGCATTTTATTATATTTCTTACATACACTTTTTCAACTTATGTGCACTTTATGTACCGACTAATTATATCAGCACATGGATTACAAACTACAGTAGCCCGATGGCTTCTTTTGTGCTGATTGACAGCTCACAACTGACTTCTGACAGTCAACATTTAGGTATACACCCAAGTTTTGACCGTCAGAAGTGACAGCTGTTAAACACATGTTTTTGCAGACCATATGGTTCGGCATAGGGATAGATAATTTGGTCTGGTAAATTTTCAAAGCCGTCAGAAGTCAGCTGTGAGCTGTCGGTCAGCACCAAAGAAGCCATGGGGCTACTGTAACTTACTCTATAACAGTTACAGCAACAAGACCCCCAGCTGTCAAAGCATCAATGCGAGAAAAAGGTTCCAATTTTATTAATGATAATTTTATCGAAGCTGCAGGGAATCAAACCAAATACCCTTATTTCAAAATAAGACCAAATAATAAAATGATCATCAAATTATTTAAAGAAAGTTGGCTACTTTAGTACACATATATTGTGTAATGAAGACAAAGAAAACTAAAATACATTTTAAGTTTTTTAATAACAGTGTGGTCAAAGTACAAATCTCATTCAAATTAATTGGGAGAAGTTTTAATTGTACCTATAGATTAAGTCGTTAAAATGCCCTTGTTTTAAATTATGATCTAATAAAATCTATCAACAAAATATGTGTATTCCCAAAATTAATTGTGTGCTGATTTCCCTCAAGAACAGCTTTAAAAGTTTATAGGCCATGAGCCCTCAATTTTTTTAAGGCACCCTTTTTTCGAACGTGTGGCTCCAAAGCCATGTGCTGCTCCTAGCCAGAAAAATCGCGGGTCTTTTCATAAATGTAGTTCCTTAAATTTATAAATATTGGCTTTTCTTAGCTCCTACCAGGCCTTATGCTTTTTGAGATATTTTTGGCTGGACAGAGGATCTCAAGTGGCAATTATTATTTTAAGTCATTCACAAGCTAAGGCCCGTATGCAAGGACGATGCTGAGCACGGCCAAGAGTACAAGCTGAGCACTAGCAGAACATGAGGCCTGTCGTGAAAACAGCTGTCTCGATCATCTATACGCGCAGCGCCATGTTGTGGAAATATCCTCTGAGTACGGGCAGAGTATAGCCAGAGCCAGCCCGGGACCAGGCTCTGGCGAGACTTAAGATATTGCGTCATAGATCGTACTAGCACGAGGCTCATACTCTGGCTGTGCTCAACATCGTCCTTGCATACAGGCCTAAGTTTACCTGGATGACAGCTCGAAATGTTACTAGAAGTAATCCCTAATATATCACTACACCAACAGCTGACATCTATCACTTTGGATGACTGTAATGAAAACAGATGGTAATATATTAATGTGATAGTTAACCACAGTAATTTAGGCAAATATTATTTATATATTTTTTTTGAGGTTGGACACAAAGTTTATTTATAGTCTTATTCCCCTTAAAAAAATATTAACACCACTTTCACAAAAACTTCTAACAAACATAGTTTTAAAATGGCGACTAACGAATCTAAACCACATGATTGAACATAACAGTAAACAAGTTTTTTACAATGATGCAGACACGCAGTTGATGAAAATATTGTATTCAGTTAAATATTTCAAAATATGATAAAATAATCATAAAATCATTTATTGTATGTAAAAAAAAATGACAATTTTCTTTTTTTTTCTGTTTCGAGTTGGATAAAAAGAAATTATTTAAAAAATGAAATAGTACGAGAAAACTTAAGTTAACGTTATTTTAAATGTAATATATAACAGGTAATTAAAGATCTTTACATTTATAACAAAACTGTGATCTTTTACAAGTGTTGGAAACCCAAAACNGTGGGGGGGGGGGGGGGGGGGGATTCCTAAAATATACGACATATTGACCTATTTTTAATTCTACTTATTTATTGTAGGAAAACATGACCTCAAGCTGGCCTGCCACATTTTGAAAAAAAATCAATGACAAAATTCTGTTTGCATGAATCATTTCTGCTTCGTTTGGGCTCATATGTGTCTAAAGATGAACATTTATGCTAAAAAATGAGCCAGTTTATGTAACTGTTGTGGACCTACTTGAGCTAAAGTTGGTCCTCCACAATTGAAAAAAATAATGTAACTAATTTCTGTTTACATAATTTTAAACTGCTTCATTTGTGCTCATAAGTTCATTCAAATGAAATTAACAGAATTTGATTATTTTATGTTTTTCAATATGTGGAGGGAAAGCTTAAGTTCTAGGAGGCCCAGGAAGTTGTTTCACTGTAAGAGGCCATGTTGTTTTGCTAGGGAAATTTAAATTGTCAATTTTAAAGAAGAATCCACTATTCAAAAGTGTCTGTTGAGAGATATTTCACTCTAGTTATTCTCTGTCAAGAACACACATTTGACACCATAGTAAGAAAGTGCAATAAGTGTTCATATGTAATATGTCGCACTTTTCACAATTTACACTATCAATTGATTGTTTCCACCGACATAATATGTGGGCACACAGACTAAGCGTTAAGAATGTATAATCTGGTTTGCCTTTGATGATAAGGTCACAGTTAGAATCCTGGTTGGGCATGGTGGAAGGAATTTTTTCCTAAATAATTTACTACTATCCCTCCATGCAAATGCGTATACACTTTATATAATTTGGCCTTACTCTTCCATAGCTAAATTTAATGGAAAGTGAGTAATTAAATGTTTATGGCCAGGTATAATATTGAAATCTATATCGGCCTATATAATGCAAAAAATGTGTCTGTGTAGCCATAAAAATATTATCCACTTCTAGATGAGCTGTAAAGCTGAAATTTGGTAGGCTGGTATAGGGATTATATCATATAACCTGAAATGTCAAATGCTAGATTTCAAAATGGAGCCCATGAAACAATGGGTGGAGGGAGGCTATAAATAAGGATACAAATTTGGTGAGGTAGAAAATTATATGACAGGTATAAAGGAGTTGACGTAAATTCCATCCCAAGGAGTTTATTACTCTAAGTAACTGTGTTAATTCTATAACACCATTTGCATTAGACACTGTAAATTCAGTGCCATTATTAACATGAGGTGGTGTAATTCTGTCCCGTATTAAATGTAAACAAGATACTAAATACAATATAAAACGAGAAAAAAAATCTAACAATAGTTTGACCCGCTGTCCAAGAGACCCCCAACTTAACCTAACCTAACACAAACTTCCATATTTAATAACTGAGCCTATATCTTTAATTTTTATGCGTTAACATAACATAAATAATATATATAAATATAATCACGTGGCTCAATTTACATAGCACACTTATAATGATGGGACTGAGTTTATATAAGAGCTTTTAATGGTTGGGACAGAATTGACATAAAAATGCAGACAGGCCAGAATTTACTACAGTCGTTAGAGCGCTCACTACAAATAACATGAAGAGTCAAATTTAAAAAAAATTTAAATGATACTCTGGGAAAGAGGTGAGAGGGAGGAAAGGAGGGAGGGTGAGTGGGTGGGAGAGTGGGAGGAGATAAAGAGAACAAGTTTTAAGGAAAGGTATACAATTTAAATTTGCTAGGAATGTAGAAGGTTTACACAAAATAGATAAATAAGAACTATATATTTAAAATTACTAAGTGAGAGGGCTTAGAAATGAGGGGTTTAAAAAAACTAATTAATAGATAGCAAATAAATAATAACAAATGGCAATATAAAAATATCATTTTTCTATATAATAATAAATATTTAATAAAACATGCAGGCGATCATAATGTATTCTCTACAAGATCATCTATAGCAAGTCATAATGTCAAATACAAAAAATCAAATATCTACTATTAAAAGTTTGAGAGATTTCTTGTAATAAGATTCCTTTAGTCAAAATGTCTATTAAAGCCAATTAAAAAAAAGTTGAATTAAAAAAAATATCTTTTTGTGAAACTAAAACACCGCCAGAAATTGTTATTTCGTCACCTGAGAATGCAAGTGTTTTATGTCCAATTTTCCACTTTTGTGTAAAATAGCATTGAAGTTCGACCATGTGTATAGACCAATGTTACTAGATGACAACTAGAGTTTGTATCCTCTTGAAGTCATTATGCAGTGCATGTACATTCTAAAGAGACGGTTACACCAAAGATCTCAAATTTAACACTTGTGGAGATAGAACACTTGCATTCTCGGGTGACAGTTTGAAGCCAAAAACTGTATTTCTCCAAAAAGTTTGTATACTTGAACACACTTAAGAGATCACGTTTCACAACACTTGGAGAACAACTGATATAATTATTGTTTTGTATATTCTGAGTTTTACATTCCTTGACAGCAGGCGAGATGTCAACAGCTTAATGACCGAGTAATAGCACGCATTTCCAGACTGTATTATTTTCCTAATTTCCACTCTAGCATCGTTATAGCTAGTTAAAATTGTTTTAAATATTTGAACTCATTAATTCTGTCAAATGATATGTTGCTCGAGGTAATCTCAAAATTACCATAGCATTACTTACCCATAATATAATTAATATAATAAATTAATTAATTTGTCCTAAAGGCTCCAGGTTTATAGCATCTCTCTGTAGTAGGGATTGACCCCTTTAATGGGCAGGGGGTGGGCCTCAGTATTATACACCCACTGATCCAGAGAGATTAGACTGTCATCACTGAATAGTAGGTACAAGTACTGAAACACCAAACACAACATTGTTATCAAGGAAGCTCAGTATGGATGTAAAGTTGAAGCAATATATTTTTTATTTACCACTGCGTTTTACTACTCATGGGGATTATACGCTTATGGTTTTTATAAGTGAGGAAGTTGTATTTTTATAGAAAGTGTACCCACATTAGTGTGGAGGGTTATTGGATAACCATTTAGGGAAAATCACCCTCAGTACTCCAACCGAGATATAAACCTCAATTTCCTCGTCATCGGCAGTCTAGTCCACTGCGAGAGTAGCGCCTTAGACCATGTGGCCACCGAAGCTGGTTGAAATGATATTACATTTGAAAAAATACTTTAAAAGGTTAAAAAAAAGAGTTGTTGATTATTTATTACTATGATTAACATGTCATCTTTTTTTGGTACATCGCAAACAAGTCTCATGTTCACACACATTCTCTTCATAATCCCACGATTGTGGAAACTTTATTAATAGTGGTAATTTTTTGTCATTTTGTATTTTTAAATTTTAGGCTATACACTTGGTTTGCGTCATTTTTGAGTTATTTTATGAATGTATAAATTCTCAAAGATAATGTTTTTATACATGTTGGAATGAGAAGATAATGTAGGCGATTAATATGTTATAGCTTCAATTTGTAAAGTGCGTGTCTGATTTAGTAGTGTGCATTCATTACTTTTTTTTATATTCATAGTCATGAATATTCTCAATTTTCCAAGTGAAATTTGTTTTAGAGCAAAACTGCTTATTGGTGGTTCAAAACCAATTATAATTTTAGGATGAACTTAACAACCAATAATCAGTAATTTAACACTTCCCAACCAAATGTATGAATGTTATGATGAATGGATTATAAGAAATAATGTTAAAATATAGTTATTATTTGTATTTTCTATTATTCTATTATATCTATATTTCCTCTTATGGTCATACATTTTTCCAAGATTCGATTATTATTGAGAAGCATATATTGTAGCAAGTTAAACACACATGCTGCACAGGTAGCATAAGTCGGTGAACTGGAAGGCTGAAATTTAATCCTCAACAGCTGTACCAAGGATGTTCATTTCCAAAATGTGGTTTCTCATCTTAATTCTAAATCAGCGGTCAATCTCACACCAATTTTTAGTCCATCTAGGGATCATCTTAAAATAGCAGACTAAGGAATGGGTTAGACCTACATCAAAAGTTAACATTTTACATCTTTATTTAGTATTAATACAATAGTGCAGGACTGCCTTTTTTTATATAGATTTTATCAATTTTAGCGCATTTTAGAGGTATAACACAGATCACAGGATATTTGGTTATTTTCACGGATTTTTAGGTTATTTTTTTAGCTTATTGTTATGCTAAAAATATTGATACCACTATAGTATTCAACATGGTTAACTCCACAAATGGGTTGGTGATAGTGATAGGCATAATTTAATTTAATTTAATTTTGTCGTGCTTTTTTTTATTACTTTTCCAATTATTTAACTACAATATTAAAAATTCAGCCATTCACAATAATCAAAACAGATTTAAAAACATATAATGAATTATCAAATTGTTACGTATTTAATTCTTAAATCTTTGTCAAGTAAGACTCAAGAAGAAAACTCAAATCGATTTTAAACAAACAATCAATAATAGGTAAGAGTTTACTAGACAATTTTAATGATGTTGAACTTTAGTTTTAATTCGTGAAACTCCACAAAATATCTAACTTTTGAATAATAAATATCAAGTAAATTATTATCTTAGATTAGATGTTCCTAGATCAGTGGTTTTAAAATAAGAATAAAGATGCTTGTTTAATCATCACTAATTTTTTACGCTTGGTTGTCATGGTGGCTGACTTTTACAGTAATTCGCAGAAGATATGTTAATCAGATTTTTTTTGTAACATGTGTTTATTTTTTCTTTATAAAAGCAACAGTTTGTTGTATATTATTCTTTGATTTCTTCCTATATTTCTTTAATTCATGTTATTTTATTTTCTGTAAATCACTGTGAAAGTTAAAGTGTCACATTTTAGAAGCTAGCATGTTAATGGTTGAGTCCAATGTTCATATTTAGGGGGGGTAGGGTATATGAGACTTGGAATGTCACTAACAATTATCATTTTCTATAGTAAATATTAACTTCTCATTGTTTTTATGAACCTTTTTCAAAGTTAAACCTTTTTATTCTGAAACAATAATTGTGACAAAAAAAAACAATTCCTTAGAAATTCCGCAAAACTAATTAGATTTTAAGTAAACATAGGTGTTTTGTTTTGTAAATAAAAACAATTTGTTAGTATTACAAAATATTATGTTATATTTTATGGTATGTCTCTTTCCAAGTGATCATCAGCTAGTAATAATTAACCTAGTTTTTTTTACCTCTAAACTCTTCAAGGAAAAGTACCTAAGAGTAGGGGTGTGTGAGTGTTCTAAAATTTGAGTTTTAGTAATTGTTCAAACTCGACTCAAAGATTTTTACATAACTCGAGACATTTGTGATATAATCAAAAAATTCAGAATACTCAAACATTTTAGTTTAATTAATTTGATTTAATTCTAGGATATTATTTCAAAGCAAATAGTCTCCTGATATTTCCTTTTGTCTGATTTGTACTTATGATTTAGAAATAACTCTATAAAACAAAATTCAACTTGAAATATTTCTAGTACAAATACATCTCTCTCTCTCTCTCTCTCTATTTAGTCCAGTAATTTGGTATTTTTACCTAGAAAGTTTTGGAGAAGTCCTGATTTTTGGTTTCTTTATGTTTTTCGGGGTGCTGATTATGACTTTCCACTTTGCCACCTCAAAATATTTCGGGAAACATGAAAAAAATTCAAAAAACAACAAAAAAACTTGACAATTTTTTGTTTTTTGCTTATAGCGTGAAAAATATGCACTCTTACAGAAAATGTACCGTATAAAAAATTAAACTAGAGAAAATTTCCCACTATTTAGCTTTGTATAGTTTTTTTTCAGACAAATAGTTTAGGCGTAAGTGCGCGCTGAAATAGTTTGTATATGTTTCCCTCGCCTCGTATCCGTCTCTCTGTCGCGCGATCTCTCTCTTTCTCCCGCTCCCCTCCCTATGTAGATCTTATAGTCATCTTGACAGGTATCTGTACTTCTCCTAACGTTCACTTACTTAAGCCAGGAAAAGGCAAAGTCCCTCAGACACTATATCATCCTCTAAGTGCAGTTGACAAAGCAGTTGCCGAGCACATATTGTTTTTACATGCCATGAGTGGGTGTGACACAACATCAGCTTTGTTCAATCAGGGTAAGATGAAATTTCTTCATACTTTGAAGAAGAATCCTGATCTGATTAACATTGTTCAGGTGTTTAAAAACCCTGAAGCTGATAAAGAGGCAGTTGTCGATGCGGGTGAACGTTTCCTTATTGCATTGTACGGTGTTGGTGGGGAAAAAAGTAGCTTAAATAAATAAGTTGAGGTACAGGCATTACATAATGTCTGCATACAAGACCACAGCCAACATTGCCTCACTACCCCCTACTGAAGCTGCAGCAAGACAACATTCGCTACGGGTGTTCCATCAGGTTCAACAATGGCTTGGTCATGAAAAAAGACCCGAACAATGGGGGTGGAAAACATCTAAGAACGGCCTCATGCCAGTCACCACCCTGCAGCCCCTTGCCCCAGAAGCTATATTAAATCACATTTCATGCAAATGTAAGAAAGGCTGCCAAGGGAATTGTGGCTGTAGAAAGGCAGGCCTATATTGTTCGAAAATTTGTTTAAACTGTGAAGGAACCTGCGACAACTTGGAGAAAGCTGATATGGACGAGGATGAAGATGTGGACGATCCTGACGTCCAAGGAATTCAAGACCCGGGCCAAGAACTTGAAGCGGATCCATCAGAAGGTATTTTGATTAATACATTTACGAACACAGCTATGCATTCTTTAATAACCCACTTTCGATGGTTTTACACCTTAGTCATACCTTGATACACTCATGTTGAGCTAACATAAAAAAAATTTACTTCTTTACTTTACTTATTTTCTAGATGAACGAAAGGCTCTGAAGGAAGAGGACAAAGACATCGGTCAGCCTGGACCTTCAGCAACAAAGCGGCCCAGACGATTTTGATATTATTGTTATTATTATTATCCCTACATATTTCCCTTGCATATTGTATTCCTACACATTTTTTTATCACGACTGTTTTTAGTTTGTCACTGTAACAGTACCTATGTTAATAAAAACCACATGTATCAACACGAGTATACGTTATAGCCCTATACCTATAAACACCAAGGTACTAGGTATAACAATGAAAACTGTAAGATATTCACATATTACTAGTTCTTAATAAGAATATCATCAAAATAGAGCTTCATCACGAGAAAGAAGCAGGTTGCGCTTGAATGATGAACACTGAGCGTTGTCACTTATTCAAATAGTTTCAACGCGCGTTTGCGCCTTAACTATTCGTCTGGCAAAATAAAACATGCAATGTTAAATTGTAGGGAATTTTCTCTAGTTTATTTTTGTGTATAGCGATTTTTCTCGAAAAGTGCATAGTTTTCATGTTATAAGAAAACAACCAAAAATAGTCAAGTTTTTTTGTTGTTTTTTGCATTTTTTTAATATTTACCGAAAATTTTCGAGGTGGCAAAGTGGAAATTCTTAATTAGCACACCGAAAAATATAAATGAACCAAAAATCAGAACTTCTCCAAAACTTTCCAGGTAGAACCCATTTTGAGCACTGATTGACTGGACTAATTGCTCAGTGGTGTTTATTCGATGGAAGCAAGGGAACCAAAGCGTCTCTAAAATTAAAAAGGAACGAAGAAAATAAGAGGAAAATAAAGTTAAAACAAATTATTATAATTAGAAATCTCTCTTACAAGTATACCGAGTTGGAGTGGCAGCTTTTTTTCTTCGAGCAAGCAGTTCTTTCTCAAACTGACCGACCAGCCAGCTAGTCTCACTCGCTAATTATTCTGTTAATCGTTTGTTTTCGGGTCTGTCCGGCCCTCATCGGGGAAAGGGAAGCAATGTTTCCCTTGGCGAGTATCAGCGCAGTTTATTATCATCACAATAGTATCATTATTGGTGTATAATCATACATTCACTACTGTTAAAATATTTTTTTAGGTTGTTTTAGCAATATTTTTTGTTTCTAGATATAATTATGGGAACTCTTAAAAGATAATGTATTCATCACCAATTTACATTAAATATAGTTATATTTTACAGAATATTGACGCTTGTTTGATCTCTAAGGGAGGCAATTTGTTTCTTTGTGTACAGTAGTAGAATGACAAGTCCGTTAACAAGTGCAGCAGTGGAAGAGGAGGGCTGCTGTGCCAAAATTTATAATTAATATTTTGAAGCATAGTTTTTCGTTCTAGGCTTTTAACCAGAAAAATAAAATAAATGAAACAGACAGACCCAATCCATCTTAAGGCAACCTATATAAAAAAACTTTTGTTTTTCATTGTTATTATTATTGTTATTATTATTATTAGCACCACGTCTTACTACCCGTTTGGGTTATAAGCACTTACACTAATGTGTAATGGTTGGGTGATTGTGAAATGAAATGGAGGACCTACAGTTTAACGTGGAATCAAAACCACAGTGGAGGCCTGACATTCCTCACATTCACAAGAAGGTGTGATTAATACACGTCTTGTCAGAGGTGAAGGAAGGATTTGGTAATCAGATAAATCAGTGCCGGGACCAAGGATTGAACCCCGGACCCACACCACAGATATCTGACCCCTAGACCACCAGGTCACCCATTTCATTATTCAATTTTATGAAAGTGTATAGTAATCATCGGTGTTGGGTTGGCAGAAAATTATATAGTTGACTTTACTATTTACTTTTGATAATCATATGTAGAATAAATCTCGATACAAAGCTATTATAAGGCATGTCAAAGGTTGTACTCATTTTCAAGCCACAACCCAAGAGAAAACTTCGGCAATCGTAAATTTACCATTATAATTTTTATTATGTGAGTTAGAATTACAATTATTATTTAAATATATATAATTTTATGATTGAGTAGTATTTCTAAGACCACACATTTTTTGTTTTATTTCAACCATATTTTGTGTTACCATAATACTTTCAACTATACAAAAAACAAAAACAAAGGACCAGTTTGAGCTTCCAATTAAACTAGGGTCTGTCAGACCCCCTTTATTGTAGCCTCATTGCTTTCTTTTGTCCAGAATTGACCACACATCACTGCTATTACTCAAACCCGAAAAAAAACTTCATGTTTTCATTCAAAATCAACTCTTAAGTGAATTGTATAAACTTTTTAGATACAACTTTCACTTTATTTAGATTTGCATAACTTACTTTGAGTGTTTCTGCAAGGAAAAAGCTCTGTTGAACATCGTCCTTGGGTGAGTCTTCCAGGTAAACATTCTTGAGACCTGTGTAGCCCCCAGCAACACGACAGTGGCGCTCCAGTGCCTGAAAACCACAATTCGATCAACATCAGGCATGAGAGAATCCAGTAACCATTTTAGTCTCAGGGGGATTATATTTTTTAGAGTGTATAATTTTAGTTTAACTACAGGGTGACTTTTTTTTAATTAGTAGAGAAGATATGAGAACAAAACTAAGAGTAAATTTTGGATTATATATTTAAAGATAATTCTTTCATTTTGCAAAACTTGTGTTGTAATGGTTTAGTTAAAAATTAAATATCATAGAGAGTCCACACACTAATAATATAATTAATAATAACCAGGGCCCGAATTTTGATAACCTATAATTAATCAAAAAATGGCCTAAAATTTCTAAAAAATAACTTCAAATTGATCAAAGATAATATAAAAATGTAATCAAAAACTCATAATAAATGCACAAGACTAAATCAAACAAGCACTTTACAAAGGCAAACTAAAAAGTGTATAAGCAATGAAAAGCCTAGGCTCTGGCATGCTCCTAAATAAAATATAACAATGATTTACAAACCTCTGCTACAGAAAAAAGTGTTCCCCTCCCAACGCAACCCTATGCACTAACAAGCCTAGCCATAGTGTTTCACCAGGAATATGTATTTTACAACCATACAAGCAAAGAGGACTGTGTTCTTCTCAGTCCAACAACTGTGTGAATCAAATTTTATGTATTTATAAAATATCCTTAGTATTTGAAAGTTGCCCAAATTCCAACCCCTTGTCCCCATTGAAGGATATGGGCAATTTTATTATTAGCACCGCGTCTTACTACCCGTTCGGGTTATACGCACTTACGCTAATGTGTAATGGTAGGGTGAGTGTGAGATGAAATGAAAGACCTACAGTTTAATGTGGAATCCGAACCACGGTGGAGACCTGGCATTCCCCACATTCACAAGATGTCTTGTCAGAGGTGAAGGAAGGGTTTGATAATCAGATAAATCTTTGCCGGGACCGAGGATTGAACCCCGGCCGCCAGCATAGAAGTCTGACACCTTAACCACTAGACCGCCAGGTCACCTGTATGGGCAATGGCTTGAGTGAAGTATAATGGGGACTTTGATTATGAAACTGCTACAGTTGTCATGAAGATCTGAGAAGAACCCTGAAAAGGATGGCTAATGAGGATAGGCTGAAACTACGACAGGACTAGCAATCTTAAAGTGGATTCAGGTAGGCTTCAAAAAATAGCAAAGGATGGATTCCCCAAGCGACAACTTCAAGTACGGACTGGTCTACGAGTTGGAACAATTAACAAAACCGTCATTAATGGTAAAAGAACAAGAAGTTGTTGAAGCTACAAGGGAAAGGAAATGGGATACTACTTCATCCATTACTGTTTCCTGCATGTGACCTGGATCAGTCTTTTTTAAATTCAAACCATATATTTTCCACTACTGGCTGGATTGTCTTAGAGATAAAGATTATAATGATTTAAAGAACCTGACAGGAGATATAATGGAGTAGCATTTGTGTTGGATCAACGGCGGGCATTGATGCTATATATACAAATGGAGAGATAATAAAATGGTCAATAGTTGTGTAGGAGGTAACAGACTTATTCCAGGAGTATGTGCCCAAGAATGATTGCACAAATGAAGAGAAAGAAGAATTCATGCAGAATCTGGAGATAGAAATCAATGTAAATTTAGGAGCAGATCACAGAAGGGTTATGGTAGATTTCAAGAAACTAACTAAGCAAAACAATGACAAATATAATTCCTAGAATAAAGTGTTGATATATAATATATCTCAAAATGAAACCTAGGTTGGGGATTGGGCGGTAACGATCATTTTTTTTATGAAGGAGCCATTACCTCTTTGTCCAATTCTAGCAATGTAAAGTGTGAACTGTGTTCATCTTTTCATTGTAAATTATTATTATTATTATTAGCACCGCGTCTTACTACCCGTTCGGGTTATACGCACTTATGCTAATGTGTAGTGGTAGGGTGATTGTGAGATGAAATGGAGGACCTACAGTTTAACGTGGGATCCAAACCACGGTGGAGGCCTGGCATTATCCACATTCACAAGATGTTTTGTCAGTGGGGAAGGAAGGGTTTGGTGATTAGATAAATCTGTGCCGGGACCGAGGATTGAACCCCGGCCGCCAGCACAGAAGTCTGACACCTTACCCCTAGACCGCCAGGTCACCTTTTCATTGTAAAATCCATTGTGTGTTTGTTTCTTTTATGTGTTTCTATCAACCTTTCCTGACCTTTATTCAAATATAATAAAATCAAGTGTTGTAAATTGGCAGATAAAGAAGGGAGAAAAGCATTTCAAGGTTCCTAGTTTTGAAACATGTAAGAAAACTCGCTAGCAAGTAAAGTCGCAAGCTGTGATCTTGCAACTCGCAGTGAATTACANATTATTATTATTATTATTATTATTAGCACCGCGTCTTACTACCCGTTCGGGTTATACGCACTTACGCTAATGTGTAATGGCAGGGTGATTGTGAGATGAAATGAAGGACCTACAGTTTAACGTGGAATCCGAACCACGGTGGAGGCCTGGCATTCCTCACATTCACAAGATGTCTTGGCAGAGGTGAAGGAAGGGATTGGAAATCAGATAAATCTTTGCCGGGACCGAGGATTGAACCCTGGCCGCCAGCATAGAAGTCTGACACATTACCCCTAGACCGCCAGGTCACCTACTGCATAAAAAATCTGACGTACCTGATTCCCTACTCCCTCCTCAATGTGAAACTTGGACGCTATCATTACAACACATGTTGTTTGAAACTTTAATCTCCCAATCTTATAGATGTTTATTAAACATACTAAAATTTTTCATAAGTGAAAATCTAAGAATTCAAATAAACTCAAAATTAATACAATAAATTCCAGATTTTATAACGGAAAGAAACACATCTCCCAAGTTACAAAAATGTTTAGTTGTCCGCCATAGTTGATCCTATGCAAGTTAGCTCGCCAGAAATTGGTGATGAAGTTTTGGCAATGATATATCGATAATCTAGTGAAATAAAATAAATATAACGGTTTTTTGCTTCATTTTTATTAAATATGTCAATTTTTGTTCTATTTTTACTAAACTTATCTTATTAAAAGAGCTAAATAAAACATTCAAAATTGAAAAGCAACAAAGAATATAATTACAGGAGAGTAGCCATTTTAATTTGATAGGATTATTGTAGCTTTCGATATACACGTTGTGATATATCAATTAATGATAGATGTATCAATATATTACAAAAAATTGCCATTATAGTCTATGTATCTTATATTGATTGTTTGGAATCGATTTATAAATTCTGGCAGTTTCACTTAACTATTACTTTAAAAAATAATGTGTCAAATTTGTTAAGTTTTTACTTTTTACCTCTTGTTACGGTCATAATGTCAGGTCGTATTATATTCGAGACCATTTATTTTGCATGTATATCACCTCAAAGTGTTAGGGTTGTATTATATTTGAGGTCATACTATATTCGGACCATTACGGTATATTTACAATTTGCCGGCATTTAAGTGAAACTGCAACTAAACTAATATGAGAGATAAATGACTAATACCTATTTTGAATGTTGCCATTTTTATTGAGAGCTAAGAATCAAAGTAGCGAGAATCATAATATTATGATCGATTCTAGATTATTTCGATACCAGTAAGAATCGAGGCATCGAGTTTGACAGCCCTAGTTTTAAATCTTTTATTTGTTTGCAACCAAGTTTATTGTGTCAAAAATTGCAAAAATTACTATAGTTAGGTGATCGCATGTTATTCTTAAGAATCAAATATCCCAAAATAAACTCTTGTACATTTAAATTTTATCTAAAAAAAGTACTAGCCAATTCTATTATAGTATCAAAAGTTTCATTTTTTTATTTCGCAACATTAAAAAACCCATAAATGTCATAGGTTTTAAGAGGGTTGACTATTTTGATAATTATTTCCTACATATGTCAGCATTTTGATTTAATGTAAATAATTTAATTAAACTTGTTAATTATTTTAAATATCAGACACCTTTGCTAAGTCAGTAGTATGTCAATCTACTGAGCTAAGGGTTCGATTCCCGGCATGGTCGAAAAGCTTATCACTGGTTAAATATGGGTTTATCCTTTCAAATTAATGAATTAACGGTCAGGGGATGGATATTGTGCCTGTCCTAGTCTTAAGATAGATTATAAGACATATGAAGCTATGACAGGCTTAGTATGCTGAGAGTGAAAAGTATGACTTTTATAAAAAACTAACCCAGGCCACAGGTGGGAAATGGTAGTGGGTGTGCAAAAGGTATTTTAAATCTGACTATTGGGTTAGTCTATATAGGCTCAACTACCAAGTATATTTTTCATACAGATCAAAAATTTAAAAAAACACCTTATTAGTTATTTTAATACAATTTCTTATTCGAAAAGTTTTATAATAAAGGAAATTGATAAAACTATCTAGCCATTGGGCCACCTCGTTTTTAAACATTATTCGAAAAGTTAATTTTTTCAATAAAATGTGATTTAAAACAAATTTGGATATGATAGGACTTGACTTCTAGACTAATAGAACCTCATCCTACCAATTTAGCTAAGAACACAATTTGACACTAGTATAAATTAAGCTTGTGTCTTTCACTTATATATACACAAACTGTTTTACGCAGATTGGTTTTATTGAAGGACTACAATGTGTGTCTAAAGATATTATATAAATTTTTTAAATTATATATTTTGTACAATGGCGCTTTTTTCAACAAAATCATTTTCAGAAAGCTGCAAATGAAGAGGGAATGGAGTGTCCATCTTGTTTTATGTTGCTTTACTCGATAAACAAGTCCTGTTTTGCACCATGTTTTGCTGGCGAGTTGAACCCTCTTGCAAATTGCTAGTGTGACATCAGGTTTTGCACCTCAGATATTTCAAAAATAAGTCTTTAGGAGATTACAAGTAAGTATCGAGTAATCTGCTAGCGACTCATTACTCACAAGTTTTAAAACCAGGGGCGCAGGAAAATGTAAACGTTGATTTGCCTAAAGGTGAAGTAAGGCTGATGGAAGAAGAATGGTGAAGATTAATTATATTTAAATCTGATCTGATAAATCAAGTTACTATCACAACTTTCAATTCAGTTACTTCGGATTTTTAAAAACATTAATTTATATAATGGCTCAGGATGTTAATAATTCAACATAAATTGAGTATTTTATCTGTCAATATTTTTCCTGGCAAAACTTAAAAATAATTGTTGAAGCCAAAATAAGTTTTGAAGCAAAATCGAAGCTGATATATTGTTTGGAGCAAAGTTGAAGTTTTAAAGCTTTGTACTTATAATGCTTATTAGGCATAACAGAAGCACTAATATGAGGCAGATTGTTTGTAACAGTAGATGACCTCACCTGCACAGCCTCCCACCCCCACTCCCGGTACTTGGGGTCTTTGGTCAATCTCCACATGATAAAGTAGGACTCAAAGGTCTCAGGTCGCAGAATGTAGTACTTTTCATTGCTCTTGAGGCTCTTGGCTTCAATAGAATCTGTGAAGCGAAACACTTCAGGTGCCAACTTGGTGGCTGTGCGATCATATGCCTCATGACACGTATTGGTCACACCATCCGCTATATCCATGTACCGATCGGAGAGGTCATTCTTGAGGGAGTGCGCGCCCAGACCAATCAACCCACCTGAGCACACAAACACCTTCAGCACTTTCATACTCATGACATCCTCACACAGCATAAATAAAAACAAATCACACCATCTAATCAGAATTAAGTGATGTTGTCAACGTGACATACCTGTTCAGTCAGCTTAAAGCTAAAATAAATTCATTTTATTCTAAGTTTTCTTTTAAAAAAATTTGAAATTGGACAAATAAAGGTAAAGAGAATAAAATATGAAATTGATAAATAAAAATATGGAAGAAAACTGCAAAGCCAAGGTATGACTTTATAATCCCTAAGAAATATTATATATAATTTTACTCATCGACTTCATGAATTCTTAAAAAATAAGGTTTATATATATCAACATTCTTGGTACAAGTTACCTGCAAAGCATGCCAGGTGGCCCATCTTGTGCTCCAATCTGTCAAACTTGAGGTCTGAGATGTAGGTTAGTCCCCCGGGGGAAACTCGCAACATGTGTTGCAGTATGTGGTGGATCGAGTCGTCATACATCTGCCTGGCTTCATGATCTTCCTTGCCCGATTGAAGCCACGCCTTCAGCAAGTACTCATAGAAACTGTCACCTAGTGCACCAATGGACATATGATCTGAAACAAAACAACAAGCGCTTGCAAAAACTCATTTAGTGCACCAATGAACATGAGATGTGGAACAAAACATCAACAAGCACTTGTAGAAACTGTCTCCTAGTGCACAATGGACATGGGATATGAAAAAAAGTAAAAACATCATCAGGAACTTGTAGAAACCATCTCCTAGTGCAAGGATCAGAGCGTTGATTTTTAATTTTTTCGTGATCGATCTGTATTGTGATTGTCTAAGCTGAGATAATGATGCTGGTGTCAAGGGGTTATTTTTATTTTATTTTGTACTTGTCGGCGAAATTTTCCTGACTTTCTGTGGTGATAAGATTAAAGGTCTAGTTAACCATTTTAAGGCAATATGTAATAATGAGGTCATTTGATTGCAGACCTAAAGAGCCCTACATTTTCACACAGACTGTAGCAGACTTCAACTTAATTCAGAGACCCCTTAAAATATGTTCTCTGTGATTTCTAGAAGACTTTGTGGAGTTATGAACAAACATATGTTTTTGTGCTTCAAACAAGTAAAGTATGCATCACATCAAAATGTTTTAGCTAATATATTTATTTATGACTAAAGTTACTTAATATAAAGAGAAAGGATTGGGAGGGTAACTTAGAGAAAATGCACTAACATTAGTATAGAAAGGAGATAGAAGCAATACAGTGAAAATTCACATGTGTAAATTCAACCTCAGTACACCAAACCGAGATTTGAATCCGAACCTCATGACTAGTGTATCTACCAGTGCAGGTGCAATGCAACAAGAAATATTCTTTCAGTAGATGATTGTTAAATACATTGTACTAGTATAAAGCTATTGGCTGAATCTCTTATGTGAAAAAAAAAGAAGTTACAGATGACAATTAAATCTGCTTATGATTTTGCAAAAATTAATAAATGAGAAACAACATTTTTACTGTGTTGCTGTACAGTATATCTTGGTAGTCTTAGGGTAAAGTGCTCGCCACAGGACCCAATGTTGGTGGGTTCAAACCAAATAGGGTTTGATTGATATTTCTTGAGTGATAAAAAATCCCAGTACAATTTCCTTTGGAAGGACATAAAAACTGCCCTCGCATGTTGATTACAGCATGTAAAATAAACCTGGAAGGTATGTGAAAATACCTTTCATGGCAAAATTGGTGGGTTCTTCTTTGGATCTCTACCGTAGAAATTCTTGTGTTCTGATAGCAGTCTGTTCAGAAAGTGCACACTTAATAACTCAAATAAATAAATAAAAATTACAATGAGTTGTATTGGCAAATACTGTACTTTATAACCTGCAAAGTAAACTTGTGTGAATCTCATTGAGCACAATATTTACAAGAACAGGTGCAAGTTTATTATCATACACACTAACAAAGCTTCGGTGTCCGAGTTTGGTGTGTTGTTAGTATACCTGACACTTACTCAAGAAATCGAGGTTTGGTTATGAGAGTAGTTTTTTGTCTTCTCTAAGTACAATCATCTGTGCCAGGTGGGGGAAGATGAGAGGTCCCTTTTCAGTGACACACTAAGCTGTTGGTAGTGCCTAGCTGGTTTTAGTCAGGCATAGTTGGTAACGTAAATTCACCTACACGAGTTACTCACTAATAAACTTAAGAGTAACTAACATATACAGCTTTTTCACCAGACAGTCCCCGAGGCTGAGAACTGAACTTCCTCTGTAACGCTGGCCGTTACACCCAACTCCTTGCTCCCTTGAAGACAAGGGTGATGTCTTGCTATTATATGATGGGCTGGTCAGATGTCAGTTAGAAGGTTGATAAAACAATGTCAGTGAGCTAAGGAATCTAAGGGAAGATATCCATTCCCCAAAGGCTAAGTACAGGTTTTCTGTCAGTTATGGCATAAGATGTGTTACCTCTTTATAATCTTAAGACTTGGGCAGAAGGTGAATGTTAGATAGATTCACCCCAGTGAGCAGCAACACAAAGGGGAGGGTAGATACAGCTGTCCTGAGTCTACCACGGATGGAGGATTTTTTTTTTAGCACCCCACACTACTACCTGTTTTTAACATATGCATATGTAATAATTGCACTAATGGTTTAAGGATGAGGAAGATTAGATTTATAGGAAATGTATGCCTACTTGCATTTGCGTGGAGGGAGAGTGGCAAATCTTTTAAAGAAAAACCCCCTAAGTACACCTGACAGATTCAAAACTCATTCTCTCTGTCCTCAGCAGTCCAGTTTGTGAGTGTGATACCTTAAACCATGTAACCACATAGGCAAGTGATTCTAATGTATTTTCCATATAAAAATACCAGTGCAGTTGTTTAAAATTCAGCCTCGTCATCATTATCAGTTTATTGTTCCAGCAAACCGGGTACAATTTGTGAGTCTCTTCCATTTCTTTCTATCTAGATACATTTCTTCATCATCTATGGCCCTCCAGTCACTCCTATTCTGGATGTCTTCCTTTACAGTGTCCATCCATTTTCTTCTCTGTCTTCTCCCAACTACCTCCTTAGTCCACTTCCTCACCACTCTTCCAATCTCCATCCTCTTCACATGCCAGACCACCCTATTCTTTATTTATTAAATTTAGATAATTTAACTAACTAACTACCTAATTATTTTAACTAATCAATTTAACCAGTGATTAAACTTTTAAGAATTAAATGTAAAATATTATTGTGCTAAGAAAAATAATAATTTTGTTCTACAGCTGTCCTCATTCATCCAAAAGTGTTTGGAGAAGGGAGATAATACTCACGTTGTCCCCACTTGCCAGTCTTGGGGTTGACATAGTTGGGGTAGAGTCCGTTGGGCTTGTCCATGGATTGCAACACCCGACGGATGTGGTCCACCTTGGCTCGGAACACTGGGTTTCCCGTCACATCTGAGAGATAGGCAAACTCTAGGTGCAGGGTGCCAAACTCTGACAGGATACTGCAACCTCCACTGGCCCAACCATAGTTTTTGCTGGTCTGGGGACACACAAACCAAGGATGGTGTTTAATGAGAGTTGATACACTTTTGCAAGTTTTGAAATTTCCTTAATTGTCCAGTTTTTAAAGACAAAAAACTTAGTTTCCCCAAGTATTTAGTATGAAAACCAATACATTTAAAATCCTGCCATTTTCAAAGCAAGACTGTTTTTAAAAATATCAATATGAATAGTAGTTAGTCTTAATAAAAAAGTGAATCTTCATTTAGACGTTTTAATCGTTTTGCCTCCTAATCCCCACCTTATTACCCTACTATTAAAATTTAATTATAATTCCTTAACTAAGACAAAACTTTCACACTTGAGCATTTATGTCTTGTGAGAAAATGGTTTAATTACCCAGTCACTATGCTCTTGGAGAGTGGGCTTTCAATACTAGCAAAATTGCATGCAATTGAGATAAAAATAATACAATGAAATCTCTTAGTAACAAACACCTTTCAGGATAAAAAAAAGTCTGTTATTAAAAAGTGTCTCTTTTTTGGAAAAGTGAAAGAAAAACCTTAACTGAAGCAAACGCCTATTTAATTTTTTCTAAAAACTAAATAAACTTTATTTTGATAAACTTAGAATTATTCTTTTTAACAATATACAGTGTTATATCACTCATATATATATATATAAAAAAGGAAAACCTCTTTATATATATATAAAAGGAAAACCTCTTTATATATATATATATATATAAAAGGAAAACCTCTTTTTGGTTTGAAGTAATTTGTAATATATATTTAGAAGAAGGTACAGGAAAGGTGGATAGAAAACAGATAAAAGGGAACGAACACAATATGGCTTTTATTATGAGGAGAAGAACACAGATCACACTTCACATTGCTGCCATTGGTCAACGAGATATTGGCTAACTCTTTAAGAAAATTGATCGTCACTACCCAATCCTTTGACCTATGTTTCATTCTATTGGAACGCATCAGGGAGTGTGAAATGCGCAACACAACTTCCTAAAAGAGGAAACTAAAAGGCAAAAAACGAAGATTTTGGTTATAAGAATAACTGTTTGGATGTTTATTTTCTTTTGAAAGTAGTGTTTGCTGTTTAATAAAAGCTAATCATTAAAAGTATGAGACAAATATGGTGCAGTGAACTGAAACAATGCTGCTGGTTGATGACATGGCCAAACCTGTTGCCGACTGGTAATAATACACTTATATTTACAAAATTTAAACTTAATACTATTACAAAAACATTTTGTATGTCTTTTTCTCTTTATAATCACAAACCATTTATGTTAAATATATGCGGGGCCAGTTATAAAAATATAAATAACTGAATATAACACCATGAAATGTATCATTTCACACACTTTTTAACCTGTAGTTACCACAACTGTTAAAACAAAACCATAATGGATTTATTAAACCATTTTTTCTTTAAATTTAATTACGGAAAATACAATTCTACAATAATCTTTAAAAAAGTATTGTAAAAAGTGTGTGATAATATTTTTAGTGATAACAATAGTAAAAATTTGCAAATAATAATTATTTCCAAATATGTTGACAACAATGACTTTCAGACAATGTTGGCATTATTGCTAGCGTCTGCTAGCTGTCAGGCACCACCAAAGAACTCATGGATCAACTTTATGTGTACTTTATTGGATAGTCTTTTCTTTTCCTCTAAACACGTAGACTGCTGATGTTAAACAAAAGTCTAGATTAGAAAATTAACAATTTGCTTCCAGAAAGCCTAATGAGAGTGCTCCAATGTACTTTCCATAACTATTTTCTTAATCCCTGGTTTTTAAGGTAGTTTAAGTAAAATAAAATTTTGTTTCAGTATTGATTATTAAAAATGTATTTATTTTTTTCCAATCCTCCAATTATATTTATAAGAAATGTTGTTACCATGCAAAAGTGTTATTACTAATGGTGAGGTAGTCGTAGTTGTGTGACTGATGAATACACACCATGGCATTTTGTTGCGAGTGTAATTTGGTAATGACACCACTTGGCAATAAATATATTAAGACAAGGGTTGATAAGCTGTTGTGTTTGGGGCAGGCCTGGGAGTGGAGGATAACGGGGTGTGGTTGGAGAGGGTTGTTCAGCATATCCTCAGAACCTTCAAAAAGAAGATCTCATAGAAGAAATTAGGCTCTTTTATGAAATACAGACAGAATCAAACTTGTGTGTTAGTAGAAATGTGAGCCCTGCCCTTGAACCTTGAACTGCTCAATTGTTTATTTCAAAAGGGTTTAGAAAGAGTTTTTCCACAAATTCGCATTTATTTTAAGATTATTATTATTATTTAGCACCTTGTCTTACTACCCATTCGGGTTATACGCTTTAAGTACTAATTATGCTAATGGATTAGGAATTGGGAAGGTTTAAGTAGAGGAAGTGAACCAGCATTAGCGTGGAAGGAGAGTGGAAAACTATTTAGGAAAAACCACCCCCAATTCACCCGACCAGCGCGTTAGCCAACTACGCCACCGAGACGGGTTTTATTTTATTTTAAGACTCCTAACAGTTTTACCTGTGTCAGTAGCATAGATAACAACTTTCAGTAAGTTGTCTTTGATTAAAAACGGTTTGCGTTCAGCCACTGGTGAGGATAGACTAAACCATTTGCTAAGTTTGAGCATTGAACATGATCTTGTTAAGGAAATAAGTTTTTAGGATATTATTGATGAATTAACTGCAATGAAAGCTCGAAAAATTGTTTTTAAATGATATGAGAGTGAACGCACTTAATTATTTCAATGAAATTACTAATGTAGCTTAACCATTCTTGATACAAATTTTGATATAATGTACACAGCTTAAGATTATCTTAATAAAAATAAATCAATTACATCTAAAAATTCATTGCTGTGTTTCACTGGTAGCCGTTCGAGTTACATTTATAGAATATATACTAACTACTAAATATGCTAATATGTTAGGGATATGAAGGTTAATTTAAGAGGAAGTACACCCACATTTACATGGAGAGTGTGGAAAACCATTTATGAAAAAGTACCCTCACTACACCCAAGTAAGATTCAAACCCCAAACTCATAATCGGCAGTCTAGTTCATTGTAAGTGTGATGCCTTAGACATTGATATGATAAATAGGAAGAGAAGGAAGTTTATGTTTATTATTTTTGTGAAAGGGGGTCCCCCAAAATTAAGTTGCCCCAGGACCCCTGAGCTCTCTGGATTTATTTAATTCTACTATGATATTCTCAAATGTGGTCTTATATCAAACTTCAAATAACGGCACCCAATCACCAAAAATTGCTGGGGGAAAGACCATTCCAAATAATTTCTAGAGACATCTAGAAGCAAGTTTCCAGGATAGGACTACTTCAAATATCTTCTAGAAAAATTCTGATTAAAAAAAATCCTGGAGAAGAAGCACTTTTACAGGGTGGCTACAAGACATATTTTACAAAATTCCCTGACTTTTACAGGTTTTCCAGGCAACATTTTTCAATTTTCCCTGACTACTTTTTTCCAGTTTTAATGGTGGATGATGACTTTTGTTATTATTGATCATATATTACAAAAAGTTTGTATCTATTAAACATAACCAATTTTATCAGTTATTTTAAAGATTAAAAGGTTATTTATTTAGGTATTATTAACTTAAGTTTTAGTGTTAAGTTGTGAAATTAATGGGATATTTTAGATATAATTTTTTTTAATTCCCTGACTTTTCCTTATTTTTAGTTAAATTCCCTGACATTTCCCTGTCATCCAAAAATTCCCTGACTTTTCCAGGTTTTCCCTGTTTTCCCTGTCTGTAGCCACCATGACTTAGAGATAAGTCTGATTTTAAAAGATTTCCATAGCACCACTACAAATATTTTCTAGAAACATTAAATTTTCAAAGATTGACCGAAGGGACCCAACTTGAATTGGGGGATGAGACCCCTAAATAGCCCTTTGCTGCTTCTGATTTTATCAAGTATTTAAATAACAAACAAAAGTGTATACTTATAAAGTGAAAGAGGTGAAAGGGGGTGAACTCTTAGTATAATCTAGCATGTGCACTAGACACAGTGAATTGGAGGCTAGCTAACAGAGACGTTGAAAGATTGATAGTCTAGTGCACAAGTATAATATTGAACCAAAACATTATAATATTACCTAAAATATTCATTTCTTTGACAAGATAATGCTTTTGATTTTATTCATTAAACTTAAGATAATTTATATGTTATCAAACTTTTTCTAACTGTGACAAATCTGATGACTAAAAGACTACCAGTTATTCTATCATTCCCTGTTAGTTTGACATGTGGTAATGCACTTACCCCACTCTTGAAGTTGACTAGAGCATTTGGAATACCGGTCTGCGTTTGGAAAGCCGGCAGCAGCTTCTCGGCAATCTGCGCCGCCTTGTCCCGAAACATGATTTCACCGGTAAGAGCGAAACATGCCAGCAGTCCACCCACAAACCTAATGTTGGTCTCAAACACAGACAAGTCCGTAGCCTGCAACAAGACATGTAGTCCAGTCAACAAAGACCAAAAAAGGTCGAATAGAGGAAATAATTCGTGTAGTCACAAATTTTTGTACAGTGGTAGGGAGGAGTACCATAAGCAACATACTAAAAATCCTGACCGGTGGGGGGTGAGCGGGGGGGTAGGGGAGAGTTTAAAGGTCATTCTTCCACGTTATTCTCGTATAACTCGAAAACCGTTACCTCTAACGAAAAGGTGTTCATGTACAAAATTAATCTACATTAAATTCCCTACAAAAAAGTTCCTATTCATTTTTTCTCTCTATGATGAATTGTTTATGATATGCAGGGGATGGAATAATCCCAGATTATTAAAAATAGTGTTTTAATGGTATAAAATTAATGTTTAATGTTAAAGAAGTGGGTTCAGACCTAATATTAAATGTCTGTAC
>CABFVX010005648.1:37896-48603 GCA_902151425.1 Timema shepardi | reverse complement strand
GTGAGTGTAAATGGACACTAACTAATGATAATAATAATAATAATATTTAGCACCGCGTCTTATTACCCGTTCGGGTTATACACTTTAAGTACTAATTACTCTAATGGGTTAGGAATTGGGAAAGTTGAATTGGAGGAAGTGAACCCGCATTTGCGTGGAGGGGGAGTGGAAAACCATTTAGGAAAAACCACCCCCAGTTCACCCGACCGAGATTCTTACCTCGATCTCCCCGTCCTCAGCAGTCGAGCTTCAACACGACAAACGCGTTAGCCAACTCCGCCACCGAGGCAGGTTAGCTCTTATAATAAACTTGTCCATGTTTTATGATATGGACTCAAGTAATATTAATTCAAATTTTTTTACTTATTACATTTTAAGTTCGTTTAGAGTGATAGTGTGGACATTGTTATAGTAAAACATTTCTTGGACAAAATAAAAATGTATTGCTCCAATAGAAACACAAACGTTTAATCTTCATCCGGGGATATCAACATTTGTTGAATATCTGTCATGACCCGCCTCGGTGGCGGAGTTGGCTAACACGTTTGTCGTGTTGAAGCTCAACTGCTGAGGACGGGGAGATTGAGGTTCAAATTCTCGGTCGGGTGAACTGGGGGTGGTTTTTTCCTAAATGGTTTTCCACTCTCCCTCCACGCAAATGCGGGTTCACTTCCTCTAACTATACCTTCCCAATTCCTAATCCATTAGCGTAATTAGTACTAAAAGCGTATAACCCGAACGGGTAGTAAGACGCGGTGCTAAATAAAAAAAATCTGTCTTGAACATGGTGGCGTTAGATGAGAAACTTTTTAAATGGAGAGAGAGAGAGAGAGAGTTAAATTCCAGGAAACCCTTGAAAGAGATATTCAACAATTACTGTTGATATCCCCCCATGTGGGGGAAATTAAACTTTATGTTTGTACTGAATTAATATTTGATTTTTGAACAAAAATATGTTTTTCTATAAAAACTGCAAAACACTGCCGTTTTATTGTGTCCCCTGCACTCACCTTAAATTTTACCGGTTAAATTGCCTCTCGGAGCCAGTGTTGCCAACCTAAAACTTGTTTGAGAAACCAGTATATCCTCTGCTCGGAATCATACATTATAGGCAGCCTATTTTGAAATTCAGGAAAGTTTGGTGCTTTGTGTTATTTTTTATTTTTTTTTACATACCAAACCCTTCCTTCACCTCTGACAAGACATCTTGTGAATGTGGGGAATGCCAGGCCTCCACCGTGGCTCGGATTCCACGGTTAAACTGTAGGTCCTCCATTTCATCTCACAATCACTCTACCATAACACATTAGCGTAAGTGCGTATAACCCGAACGGGTAGTAAGACACGGTGCTAATAATAATAATAATAAAGTAATTTCTTCTCTTTTTAAATTCAAATACTTTTTTTTCCGGACTCGAGTGCCGTAGAAATGAAAATTTACCTATCGAGTGGCGCCCGTGTAATTAAAAGCAAAAGTTCCAATTTAGTTTATATTATTATTATTCTTCTACTTTTGATACAACTTATGTTTTGGACTTTAAAAAATAATCAGAATTGTTCATCGGAGGTCATTTTTTTTAATAATCCGTGCGGTGGATTTCCGAGTTGGTTAAACCGGTTGAGCCATCTAGTGAGTAGCAGAATAAATCGCCAACTGTGGCGTAGTAAATTCTATAGTTCGCCACCCGCCTCGGTTGAGTAGTTGGCTAACGCGCTTGTCGTGTTGAGCTCTACTGCTGAGGACGGGGAGATCGAGGTTCGAATCTCGGTCGGGTGAACTGGAGGGGGTGGTTTTTCCTAAATGGTTTTCCACTCTCCCTTCACGCGAATGTGGGTTCACTTCCTCTAATTCAACCTTCCCAATCCCTAATCCATTAGAGTAATTAGTACTTAAAGCGTATAACCAGAACGGGTAGTAATACGCGGTGCTAAATATTATAGTCCGCCGCTCGACTTGGTTGAGTCAGTCGCCTGCAGCTTACTAATTTGTTGTGAATTTAACGCACTCAAGTCTAGCAAAGAATGTTTTAATCGTGAGTAAATGAAAGATAGGAAACTGTTTATGGTTTGAAAATATTGGAGGTTCCCAAATAATGTTCCACATTAACAGAGTTTTTGGTTTTACGAGGCCACCACGGATAACTGGACGTGTGTTTGTGAATCAATCTAGACCTCTCGTGTGTTACATGTGTGGGTGGCAGCGAGTCCTGGGGCAGTGGCTATCATCGCAGAGATCTCTGTTCGACTCCAGTTCGACCCTCGCACATATCAGCAACACAACCGTCATGACGACACCGACCAACGTAAGGGTCTGAATGGGGGGTTTCAACGACAGGAAGTTAAATACCAATTTTGAGAGTTTGTCATATGTTTTTATTAGTTTGGTATATTTGATGTGCACTTTCTGAGCCGACTAACTACAACTTTCCAACTAGCTAGATCTAGAAGACACACAACACCCAGTCTCCAGGCCGGTAGTTCATCACTGTTTTACCAACGATACATTCTTTGGACATGTCGAGGATTAAACTCTGGATATTTGTCTCAGTAGACAGACGTGCTAAAACAGAACTAAGGTGTTGAACTAGTGTGTTCATGTGCACACCCTCGTGCACCCCATTATGACCTGCAAAAAGCAATTTGTCTCTAGTTTAGACCAACCTTTTTGCGCTTAAATTTATAGTATTATACTTGCACTATTAGTGCGTATTACACTACAAACCTGTCTGTATAGCTCACGAGCACGGTTGAGGCTCATGTAGACGTCAAATCTACTATTAGATCTGGATATTTTGGTTGGTTAATTTCTCCCTCGTGGGGGTGCATTGACTTCTGCCAATGGTGTGCGCAGGTGCGCGTGGTCGACCTGCGCAGTGACACACTCACCAAACCAACCCAGGAGATGAGGCGTGCAATGTTCGAGGCGGAGGTTGGAGATGACGTGTACGGGGAGGATCCTACAGTGAACGGTACGCTTGCACGCCGCCCGTCAGTGTTACATTTACAAGTGCCAACTCGTAACAAATATAATAATAATATTTAGCACCGCGTCTTACTACCCGTTCAGGTTATATGCTTTTTTTAAGTACTAATTACTCTAGTGGATTGGTAAGGTTGAATTAGAGGAAGTGAACCCGCATTTGCGTGGAGGGAGAGTGGAAAACTATTTAGGAAAAACCACCCCTAGTTCACCCGTCCGAGATTCGAACCTCGATCTCCCCGTCCTCAGCAGTTGAGTTCAACACGACAAGCAACAAATATAATAAATATAGTTTAAGACTGATATCTGGACTCAAGGAATCAAACCCAGGACTATAGTTAATATGGGCGGAATGTACCCCTGATGGCGGTCGTCTGTAAGAACTATTTTGGAGTAGCTCTGTGGTTGTTGGGCACGTACACTCCTGTTGACAGTTTGATTGTTTATGGGGTTGCTTGTCTTGTTGGCAGCCCTGGAGAAGAAGGCGGCGGCCATGTTGAACAAGGAAGGAGGATTGTTTCTGCCCTCAGCAACCATGAGCAACTTGGTCGCTCGTGAGTACAAACTCGCAGACAACATTTATATTCAAGGGAATCAAGTATCGTCACAACTCTCAAAAGATTGTCCGCCATTTTTCTAATGGCGTCCAGTTCCAAAACTTGAGTTGTAAAATCAAATGTTTTGGCTATTTTTACTCTTTTTTTTTGCTGCCCCTCAGATAAAGAAAGTATTGTGATCATTATAAAAAATGGTATTTGAGATTTTGATGGATGCCGATGTTAAGTGACCCCTGACCCCAAAAACCTATTTTTTGCAATTCCTGGGACTAGAGCCAAACCATTTTACCAATCAGGCCGACTTGGTATTGCCGTAAGGATCCCAAAGGAACCCCACCCGACCAGAATTCGAACCCTTACCTCCTCATCAACTATCGGCCAGTTTTAATCAGTCATCCTGTATGTGCAGTAATGAGTCATTGCAAGGAGAGGGGCTGCGAAGTCATCGCCGGAGATTCCAGTCACATGTTCCTGTTTGAGCAGGGCGGAGCAGCGCAGGTGAGAAAACTGCACCCCTTTACACGCAACACCGCACTCACAGGTTAAACCTGGTTCACACATCATATACTATTGCAGCTTGGCGGCGTTCAGATGTGCACCCTCCCTAACAAGTCTGACGGCACATTCGACCTCGACCTCATGGAGAGCAAGGTGAGGTCGGGCAACGACTCGCTCCACGAGCCGATCACGTCGCTCATCTGCGTCGAGAACACACACAATGTCTGCGGGGGGAAGGTGCTCCCTCTCGATTGGTTAGACGAGGTTTGTTTTCGCTTTTACGTTTTACACTTGTGGAAATAGTGGGGATTGCCGCCATGTTGGATTGACGTTATATCGGACACTCGGCAGTGACCTTGTTAAATGTCTCATTCTTCCGTCGTGGGCCCCACAGCTCGGGACCAGAGCCCGGGGTCTGGGCATCCCTATACACATGGACGGGGCGCGACTGTTCAACGCTGCAGTGTACCTCAAGCTGCCCGCTGCCCGTCTTGTCCGAGACTGCGCATCTGTGTCCATCTGCATCAGCAAGGGCTTGGGAGCGCCAGTCGGGGCCTTGCTGTTGGGGAACAAGGACTTTATACAAAGGTAACAACTGAGAGGGTCTCGGAGAACCCCCCCCCCCGACAGTTCTCATTAGCTGAGGACTCGATTCATCTAGAGAGGGATATGAACCATACTCTGTGAGGATCTAGAGCTCTCGTATTACATCATTGGCTGTTGTAGCGTGTTATCCCAGGTCTAGTGGAGCTTGTTGCGTTCCAGGGCACGCAGGGTTCGTAAGGTTCTGGGTGGCGGGATGCGTCAGGCAGGAGTACTGGCCGCAGCAGGGTTGGTAGCGCTGGACAAGATGGTGGACAGGCTCGAGTTGGACCATCGCAGAGCTGCCGATATCGCCAAGGGTAACAACATAAGACATAACGTAATTAGTCCTTTGCCCCACATTGGTGTGTCCAACATTGTCCGACAACTTCTCGGTTCCAGCCATCGCCACACTCAACAGCGCCAAGTTTACCGTCGACTTGAACAACCACCAGACCAACATTCTCTTCATCAACATCAACAGCAACGACATCACAAGTCACAACTTCTGTCAGAGATTAGCCACTGTGAGTTCCCCAAGTGTCTTCAGGCAGACAGCGCTCTTTACAGAGATGGTATTTGTATAAGTAGTGGTACCGGTACCGACGGTAGCACTGTCCGGCATCCAGTGATGAGGTTTTGAATATCAACATGCCCGGGTCATTAGAGGTAAGAACCTCCTGACATATTTTTCTTAATTATCCACAGGTCTTGGACCAAGACCCCGCGCCGGTGTTGGTGAAACTCTCTCCGGGGCGCAAGACCGGCGTACGCCTGGTCACTTACCACGAGGTCAGTGACGAGGACACAGCAGCCGTCATTAACAAGTTACTACTCGTCATGAGAGAGTTGCAATAGTCGCTCCTGGGTTCAACCCTCGACAGAGACATTCATATCAAGTGCCTAATTTAACAGATGACCTTGAAATAATCTGGTCTGGTTAGGGGGCCCCAATAGTGTGAAGCAGTGGAGTGCTGTATTGTCCTCCTTGACAGAAGGAAAGAAGTTGGTTCACTATCAGTCATTGACAACATTTCGAGGTCATGTGTCGGATTCGACACTTGACGAACAATTAACTGTGCGAACAATTAACTGTGCAACTTCTAGAGTTTATATATTTTATGTTTGAGAGGAAAAACTTGTGGTCTACTTTATTAATAAGGGCTAGGAAGGCAACTGACGTGCTCTTGACACACGTCAAGTCTACCAAGAGGCAACTGAGCGACACGTCAAGTCTACCAAGAGGCAACTGAGCGACACGTCAAGTCTACCAAGAGGCAATACTAGAGTATCAGAGCCGCAGCCAGTGATTGTTGCGGAGGGGGGGGGAGTTACCATGCCCCTCTACCTGTTCAGGTCACACACATGTGTATTAATTAACATATGAGTTAAGGATGAGGAAGAGAGAAGAAACAACACGACTACATCTGTAGTAAACGTCGTCAATCGCTCGCTTGTCATTACTGTCGAGGAAATCAGGCCAGCATTAGTTCCAGGCTGGTCCACTTGGTGTGCTTTGAGAACATGCCCATGTTATACGGCGCTAAATTGACGCTAACAATATTGTATATTAATTAGCGTCGAAGTATTTTAACTATAATATGTACCCGATTGAGCCAGTCTCGCCCGGGAATTCCTTTGCCATATTTAAATACAACTTGAGGCTTTAAAAAGATTAACAATGGACACACAGTGAAATGCTGGCGAAGACAGGACATTTGATTATGTACAAATACTTGTGTTTAAAGTTACATTTGAAAGGTTGGCGTATACAACATTATTTAATACACGTGAGGTGTGATTTGGTACACTAAAATAAATTGCTTTGCTACTAAATCAACACGAATGCTTTGGTTTACTAATTTAACTCCTTAAGGAAAACCTCAAAAAGTGAAGATATTTTCCTTATATAGATACATTACATTATATTTGGTTTCAATGTCCATTTCCTGCCTTTATGTTCTTATCTAATCGTTGAATCATTCTTTATAAATCTCTTTTTTTCTCTTCTTTTTTAAGTTTTTTGGTTTCCTCTTCGGTGAGGTTGGGTTGTATGTTTCACACTAACTCCTGATGAGTTCCGATAGAATGAAATCTAGGTCGCGGGAACTATTTTCTTCAATAGGCAGCAATGTTGTGTTTGTTCCTTATAGTTTTATATTAAGCTGATGAATCATAATACAACACTAATATTGTGAAGGTGTTTTACATGAAGAGCTCTCAAATACACCCCGAGGTAGCGGCCTGCTCCTTATACTGCTCCTCATTTAGAATTCACATTGTAGTCTGTTCTCATTTCAGCACGCTACAATATAGACCTGTGTAGGAATCTGACATTTTATTTCAATGGCTGCGTGTATAATACCATTACAGTTTTTGGAAGGACATTTTATGAGAAAAAAACAATGCACTATATTCGGGCCAATATAGTGTTACCACAACATGTCACATTTAATTATTTTAGATTCCTGTCAAGAGAACATTAGTTTACGATGTAGAGGACACCAAAGAATGACAAATATTTATTTTATATTCTAATATTTCTATTGGTGAAACTTCGTGTTAAAAGCCAGAATTTTATTCTGGGATTGAAGTCAAAGCTGCCAAATATGACAAGGATAACACACACACACACTTTCCTCCACATGTGGTATATTTCCCCAAAGACAAAAGAAACAATTAAATGCCAAATATACAGATTAGGTTAATACTAAAAAAAACTTTCAAAAAACATTAAGTGAACATTGTAATAAAAGAGCTAGAATCCAAAATGTGTCATTGACGAGTGACGACAGGTTGGCGGCACACTGGACTGCACATACTCGTAGATGAAAGGATCCTGAAACAACAGCAAGGGTTCGATTCCAATATCGTTTTCATAGCTGAGAAAATTATTATGTAATACTCAAAATCAAACCAAATACAAGAAACATTCCGAGAGATGAATCAATCCAAGTGCGAGTATTTAAAAATAAATTGTTTCATATTGAACATAAGTTAATATAACCTTAGATACTAAAGATTATATAACTGTTTTATTTTAGAATAATTTATGTTAATATGACTGTGTTTAAACATTGAAAGGAGAATAGAAGGGCAAGGCCAACACACAACAACAAAACACATGATTATTAAATGTTTGAGGTACATCGGCTCCTTCTTGAGTGTGAACTTTGAGGCCTTAGTTTTCTGGTGAGTGTGTAGGCCTTGCTCTTCTGTTCTGTTTCAACAATTAATTCAAGCGAAGCTTTGTAAACATCAAAGCATCCGAAGTGAAGTGAATGTTTTCCAGGCGTCGCTTACCCTATGAGTTTGAGATGTTAGGTTGGTATTGCCGGTGTACGAGAGTGACACACTAGATTCTCTTGACCGACGAGTAGGGGTAGAGCGGCTGGAACGTGTTGTCCGGCGCTGAAACAGGGACATCGATCAGAGCAACAAACTCACTGAAATAACCCTATCACAAGGTTGGCTACCCTGGACCAGCGAGTTGTGTGTTCAATCACCGCGACCAACACCATATTTTGTTCTAGACTCGGTTAACTGTGTTATTATATCTGTATAAGGTTCAAGGTTGTTTTACAACGGAAAGAGGAACACAGTTCACACTTTACACTGCTGCCACTGGACAACAAGGTGATGGCCGCGACCTAGCCGACTCACCTGCATCGTCGTCATCACCGTCGTCATTGTCGGACTCAAACGTGTTGTCGGGGATGTCGTAGAGTCGTATCATGGGCTTGTTGGGGTCCTTCATGATGAGGTACTTCCCATCCTTCTGCTTCATGCAGATGTCCACGATGCACCGCAGGATGCCCCAAGCGTTGTCCATGTTCAGGTTGATCTGTGTCGCAAACTCGTTGGGCTTGTACTGTTGCGTCCCCAGGATGACGTGCTTGGAGGAGTCGCGCACGTGCGCGCGAGACACGTACCTGTTCACAAACACGAGTGTCGGATATTTACGCGAGGGTCCTTGGTTTGTGCAGAGCTCCAGAATCCCAGACAAGATTCAAGATGGTTTAATTAGCCAAGCTATCTGTTAATTACAATTATATCGTCACGATATTTAGATGTGACTATCGCCGTGGATAACAAATATAACAGCTTGTCTATTTAACCCATCATGACGTGCTCATTTATACAGTTGTCAATGTACAGTTGTCAATGTACAGTTGACAATGTACAGTTGTCAACATAAAGCCCTCCAGAGTTGAAGGGCCCGAGTTATCTGATAGAGCGATCACTCATATGTAGCTCACAATTTCAACACGTCCATCACAGACTCTGTCTTAAATTATGAGTGAAGAACGACTCTGGGAACAGGACGACTCCCGGATAGCTCAGTGGTTATAGCTTTGGTGTACTAAAACAATAGTCCTGGGTTCAATTCTGTGTCCTGGTGTCATTTTTCAATTTAAAGAACACAAATAAGATTTGTTTTCAATTTAAACAACGAATGTGAATATTTGAAAGATTCAAAGTGGATATCAAATGTCAAATCCAAATTGATCCTACTTCCGGAATCGAGGACAGGGTCTAACTCACCCAAACTTGATCTGATCAGAGCCGGCCAGTAGAGCCTGTACTGTCCACTTGGCCAGCTTGCATGAGTTGTTCCTCAGCTCGTTGGCCAGCACGGCGCCTCGCTGGGTGTCCAGTTTCTGGCGCCACTCCACGTCGCCGGACAACTGGCGCGACAGAAGAAACACCGTCATTACAAAGAACAACTGTCGGACAGCATCTTCCTCGGGAACTGAACAGGGACGCCACCTCGGTGGTTGGAAGAATGAACAGGGACGCCACCTCGGTGGTTGGAAGAAGGAACAGGGACGCCACCTCGGTGGTTGGAAGAAGGAACAGGGACACCACCTCGGTGGTTGGAAGAAGGAACAGGGACGCCACCTCGGTGGTTGGAAGAAGGAACAGGGACGCCAACTCAGTGGTTGGAAGAAGGAACAGGGACGCCACCTTGGTGGTTGGAAGAAGGAACATTTTTCTCATAGACAAAAAAAAACCTGTTCAAATCTACCAACGCTCAAGCAAGATGTCGTCAATAAATAACGAATTAATAAAAAGTAATACATACCTTTGTTTGCTATTAGTTGAATAGAAAAAACTCAACTATGAATACCAGTTAAACACTGGTTATTTTTTTTTTTCAAAGTTTGAATGAGAAGTTAGTGCTAACATGGTATTATATAATTACCATGTTCTTGAGATGCCCGAAATTTCGGGTGCCCGACCCCCCCTACTAAAGGTACTTAGTTTCATTCACAAGTCGGTGTCCCCAAGAGTACAGTTCCTAGACATTACCTTGGAGTCCCACTCGTTCAGAGCCTTGATCGACACGAACTGGAGCTCCCCGTTGGGCCCGTGCATCACCGCGTCGTGCTCGCTGCGGGCCACCAGCACCACGCCGTTGTCCAGGTCCCACTTACGGTAACGGTACGCGACAGACGCCACCTCCCCCGCCTCCTCCTCGGAGATGAACGGGTTCCCCTCCTCGAACTTGTAGCGGGGCTCCCCCTAGGGTCACACCAAACATATGCCCCTCTAGAGCTACGAGAACAAGTATATAAAGGAGATGAGTCGAACCTGTTAACTTTTCCTCACAGATACGGTTTAGTTTCCTTTAATTGATCATCATTAGGGGCGTGAGAAGTTGCGAAAACTTCAACTTCGATTCATATATGTGCTTGCTTCGACTTATATTTGAAAGTGAAAATCTGTAAATTCGACAATTACAATGCTTTGCTAAAATAACATTTAAATTTATTATATTTTCTTGTTATTTTCATCACAAATTAGGGTTCGCATAAAAAAAAAATCTAAAATAAATTAATTACATTTTGTGATAACTTAAGCTATCATTCAAGGATATTTTACTGCAATAAGATAGTAAAAATAAATTATTATTATTAGCTCCACGTCTTACTACCCGTTCGGGTTATACGCACTTACGCTAACATGTAATGGTAGAGTGATTGTGAGATGAAATGGAGGACCTACAGTTTAACGTGGAATCCGAACCACGGTGGAGGCCTGGCATTCCCCACATTCACAAGATGTCTTGTCAGAGGTGAAGGAAGG
>CABFVX010005648.1:15300-37700 GCA_902151425.1 Timema shepardi | reverse complement strand
GGGGGGGGGGGGGGGGGGGGGGGGGGGTTACTTACGGTCTTGAGCACTTGCTGAGAGAAGTTGTGGTTGATGAAGGTCGCCTCCAGGGCCAGGTTCCGGGGAGAGTTGAGGCTGTTACCGTCGTCCTGAGGGGGTTCCACCGACGTCTCATTCACTGTCAGAAGATCTGGACACACAGTAGTACCAACAAACACGGTGAGACGGATAAACACAGCACAGTGGACCAGTGAGAGTTTGTGAAGAGTTCAGGTCACGTTTTAACAAAACCAGCCAACACTGATATCTCCCCCTGACTCACCAAACTCGGTGTTGTCTCGCTTGTCTAGAAACAACTTCTCGCCGATCTTCTCGATGACGATGTCCCAGGAGTAGTTTGACCGCGTGCAGCACATGAGCGTGGCCAGGATGGCGTCCGTGGCGTACACGTTCCCCTCCGTCTTGGACAGCTTGCGGATGATGGGGTCGTCAGTGGTAGTCACCGTGTGGAAGATGCGGTCAATCCGCTGGAGCGGTTTCTCGTTCTTCACGTTCACCCGGTCGTACGTCTTGTCGTAGTACTCGAGCGACCCGCAGCAGAGCCTGGTGGGAAAAAGAGGCGACTTGTTGGGTACAGCCAGAGCCCCCCAAGGACATGCGATGGAATGGACACAACTACATGTAAGAGTTAGTCACGGAGCATGTGACTAGATCTTAGTCCCCTACAAGTTATACGAGAGACTCGCTAAGAACTCACACGTCCTGTCCCTCCTTGACATTGGGCAGTGAGAGTTTGGCGAGTCGGGGGAAGTCCATCTCCTCGATAGTAGTCCAGTCCGGGCGCACGGTCACGGACGCGTCCCTGCTCTTGATGGGAGGCTGGTTCTTGTTGTTCCTCATGCCCTGGCGCATTGGCCACTTGCGTTGCTGGCGCTGGTTCCTGGTACAATCACCACAATAACTCAAATCGCATTTCCTGCCGTTCATGATCAACAAGAATATCGTGATCAACAAGTATATCACGATTAACAAGAATATTGTGATCAACAAGAATAGCACAATCACAAGAATATCGTGATCAACAAGAATATCACGATTAACAAGAATATTGTGATCAACAAGAATATTGTGATCAACAAGAATAGCACGATCACAAGAATATCGTGATCAACAAGAATATCGTGATCAACAAGAATATCACGATTAACAAGAATATTGTGATCAACAAGAATATCACAATTAACAAGAATATCGTGATCAACAAGAATATCACGATTAACAAGAATATTGTGATCAACAAGAATATCGTGATCAACAAGAATAGCGTGATCAACAAGAATAGCACGATCACAAGAATATCGTGATCAACAAGAATGTCGTGATCAACAAGAATATCGTAGTACTTTAGGTGGATCCTGGAGCCATATTTACATTTTATTTAAAATATCAACACACATTTTTTGACCTGACTATGGCCTCATATTATTTTACGAAGAAAATAACCTATTGGACTTAAAATTAATTCAAAAAATATTAATAACAAAATATTAAATTTAGATCCCCCTACCCCCATGTCTCACTGTTTGAGTTAAACTTACCCACTTCTTACACATATAGCCTACACGCCTGTACTAATTACGCTAATGTGTTAAGGATGGGAACATTAAATTTTGAGGTAATGTACTGGCATTTGCATGGAGGGAGAGTTGAAAACTACTAGGTAAATATACCCTCCGTGGACTCAACCGAGATTCAAACCCTGATATTAATAGCATCGGCAGTTCTCGCTACTTCGAAAGTGATGTCTTGGCCTGTTTGACTGGGTCGATTCAAACATTTTCCAAAACATAATATAATATTGTTAGCAGTAAGCCAACATTTGTATGAGAGTAACGTGTCAACACCGCCACAGACGAGTTGACGGTGAGTCCAACTCACCTGTCTCTCATCTTTAGCCCCTTGCCCAGCAGCTGCAACTGGTTCTGGTGGCCCCCCCGTTGACCTCCGCGACCGCGCATGTTGCGCTGGTTCTGGCGGAAGCGGCCGCGCTGGTACGGAGGCTTCTGTACACGCGTTGTGTCCACCAGATGGAAGGTGCTCTCGTCCTCGTCGTGGTAGTAGGCATACTGCCCCCCCGAGCCAAACTGCGACTGGTACTTGTCTAGAGGTACACAGTCAGGTATTACAACCAGCCAGAGCAGGTATAACTGGTACTTGTCTAGAGGTACACAGTCAGGTATTACAACCAGCCAGAGCAGGTATAGGTAGTACTTGTCTAGAGGCACACAGTCAGGTATTACAACCAGCCAGAGCAGGTATAACTGGTACTTGTCTAGAGGCACACAGTCAGGTATTACAACCAGCCAGAGCAGGTATAACTGGTACTTGTCTAGAGGCACACAGTCAGGTATTACAACCAGCCAGAGCAGGTATAACTGGTACTTGTCTAGAGGCACACAGTCAGGTATTACAACCAGCCAGAGCAGGTATAACTGGTACTTGTCTAGAGGCACACAGTCAGGTATTACAACCAGCCAGAGCAGGTATAACTGGTACTTGTCTAGAGGCACACAGTCAGGTATTACAACCAGCCAGAGCAGGTATAGGTAGTACTTGTCTAGAGGTACACAGTCAGGTATTACAACCAGCCAGAGCAGGTATAGGTGGTACTTGTCTAGAGGCACACAGTCAGGTATTACAACCAGCCAGAGCAGGTATAACTGGTACTTGTCTAGAGGCACACAGTCAGGTATTACAACCAGCCAGAGCAGGTATAAGTGGTACTTGTCTAGAGGTACACAGTCAGGTATTACAACCAGCCAGAGCAGGTATAACTGGTACTTGTCTAGAGGCACACAGTCAGGTATTACAACCAGCCAGAGCAGGTATAACTGGTACTTGTCTAGAGGCACACAGTCAGGTATTACAACCATCCAGAGCAGGTATAGGTAGTACTTGTCTAGAGGTACACAGTCAGGTATTAAAACCAGCCAGAGCAGGTATAGGTAGTACTTGTCTAGAGGTACACAGTCAGGTATTACAACCAGCCAGAGCAGGTATAACTGGTACTTGTCTAGAGGCACACAGTCAGGTATTACAACCAGCCAGAGCAGGTATAACTGGTACTTGTCTAGAGGTACACAGTCAGGTATTACAACCAGCCAGAGCAGGTATAACTCTGAATACGTGTAGTATAACCCACTATGATACCAACTAAGGATTGTGAGGAGAATCCGACACCTTAGTCCAGTTGGTGACGTGTATGTCCAATGAGCTAAGAGTCCTGGGTTCGATTCCCGACATGGCTGTAAAAGTGTGTCATTAGTGGACTGTGGGTTTAACCTTTGACAGTGATGAATTAATGGCCAGGGGACTGGATGTCGTGCCTGTCCTAGTCCTAAGTTATATTATAAGGTACAAGGCCTAGCCAGAGTAAAGAACTGCCCATGACTGGATAACAGTCATCGTGTCTTACTACCAGCTCTGAACTGAATCCTGATATCTCGGTGACCGACAAGCCAGCCATCGCCAGAGTAGAGAACTGGCCATGGCTGGGAACAGTCATCGTGTCTTACTACCAGCTCTGAACTGAATCCTGATATCTCGGTGACCGACAACCCAGCCATCACCAGAGTGGAGAACTGGCCATGGCTGGAAACAGTCATCGTGTCTTACTACCAGCTCTGAACTGAATCCTGATATCTCGGTGACCGACAAGCCAGCCATCGCCAGAGTGGTGGTTTGTGACATGCGACACCACCGAAATGGGTGCTATAAAACTGTTTGGTAACAATATTATGTTATCCTGCGCGCAATTAGTCTGCTTCTTAAATTGTATTAATGTTCTCTTTTTCCCACAAGGGAAGTAATTAGCAGCCGAGAACACACTTTCAACAAGAGGAGTACATTTCTACCTCACCAAGATTTCAACTAAAGACTCCGAGGAGAGGATGGCCGAGAATAGTGACCAGGTCAAGGTCGAGAGATTAATAACCACAATCTATCGTCAGAGCAGTGACTGTCACAGACGTGACCAGGAAATGGAGTTTGAGAGAGATATTGTCTCCTGACTCTCAGTCGAGCGCTGAGCGAGCTCTAGAGCGCAACCAGGAACCGAGAGAGCTTACTTGTGTACTTCTTGTCCTGGAACGCTGCCCCCGTCCAATCGGATATCTGGAAACAAAACAACGGCTTGTTTTTATAAGGTTTACAGCACTGTAATGAGGCTACAAGTTTCTACACAAAATAATGAATGTTCATCCTTCATACAACCCACATGCAATGTTGCCAAATATTACATGGCCAGTAGAAGGTAGCGGCTTATCGGGGTCGGGACTTTACGGAGGACACTGAGCCAACTCCTAGCTAGTCTATCGTCAGTCAAACACCGTGCCCATGAGCCAACCTTGCGTAGTAATATCTAGCTTAGTTCAGGGAATTAACTGCGATAACTTAACTTACTTTGTGTAATTTATTATTAGAAAGTGCTCCACATAAGCACAAGAAGGTTGCCTGGAAGTAATTTGGTTATTCATTCGGTAATCGATGCCACGCTCTTGTGCCTTGGAAATTATTAATTTATTTTTTCACGGCTAATGAATGTAATTTAACAAGGTAATAAGTAGCCATCCTCTTTAAGATCATCATCATCATCAGCAGCAGCAGCAGCACCGCGTCTTCTACCCGTTCGGGTTATACGCACTTACGCTAATGTGTAATGGTAGGGTGATTGTGAGATGAAATGGAGGACCTACAGTTTAACGTGGAATCCGAACCACGGTGGAGGCCTGGCATTCCCCACATTCACAAGATGTCTTGTCAGAGGTGAAGGAAGGGTTTGGTAATCAGATAAATCTGTGCCGGGACCGAGGATTGAACCCCGGCCGCCAGCATAGAAGTCTGACACCTTACCCCTAGACCGCCATGTCACCCATAAATAATAAAGTAAGATGAATGATTGGCCGTGCGCTGTGTGTGCGTAGGAAGACATCGCATCAGTTGTAAACATCACAAACTGTAAAACCTAACCTATTGAGTGGACATTATTTCGTAAAACCTTTATTAGTTTTTTTATTAGAATTGTGTAATATCAGCTGTAATATCTGTGAGGGTAGGCCAATATTTAGGGTTTAGACATCCCTGCCAACAGATATAGGCTATTACACTTTTTGCCGATGGTATAAAGCGAGGGCTGGATTATTTAATATTTTTAGTTCCAAATTACGTTACTTGTGTTAACGAAACTTGAGTAATATTACTTAAAAAATAAAAAACAATAGTTCTTGAAGACACTTGATATGTATTAATAGATACGTAAAATCCCCACTGGGATATAATCTATTAACTTTTCTACAGAAGCTTCGTTAACACAAGTAACGTCTCGTTCCGAACAGCGCTATGGAATAATATGGTGGAACGGTTCCTGGTCAATTAGGTGAGTTTTGGAATATTTTCTTACGTTTTGGAATTGTTTGACAAGGTTTGTTTGGTTATAATAGCAAACTTCAGAATCTTGTGTGTATAGGGGCTAGACAACATTATATTTCTAAAAATTTAAAACTGAATAAAAAAAATAATTGTAAATTATTAACTTTTTCCATCCATCATTATTTACAGCCTGTGGTCGTTTTTTTTTTATTCAAGCCATATATTTTCCACTAACGGCTGGCTAGGCCCGTCGTAGCGTCATGTGCCTTATAATCTAACTTAAGACTAGAACAGGTGCAACATCAAGTCCCCAGATATTAATTCATCAATGTGAAAAGGTAAACCCACATTTCACCAATGATATATTTTTAAGCGATGCCGGGAATAGAACCAGCGACCCTTAGTTCAGCAGGAACAGAAGCCATAATGTTACCTTGCCAAGGCGGTCCCCCTTGGAGAAAGGCTGGTAAGGCATGTCTTTGAACTGTTCCGGCATATCGCAGGGCCCCCAGCCGGTGGCGTTGTCCTGGATAATAGGAGGCTTGAAATGTTGGGCGTCATCCCCAGAGACAACAGGGTCCTCTGTCATCTTCAGTCGTTACAGATTCTGTTAATATTTTAGACAAAATATACACGTGTGACATATAGCACAGTTACGGGAAAACGAGGTTAGTCTCGCATCGACTTTACGATATTTCGATCTATCGATTGGAGTAATTTAAAATCGACCTGGCATTTTGCAATAAAATAAAAGATAGGTAGATATTCATTTACAGAAACGTTTTGAATAATATATCTTATATTGAGATATTGTAGAAAGGTGTAAAAAACATGGAAATGTAGTGTTTTTTTCTTTTCCTTACGCAAAGCTAATGACTACATTATAAAATAAATCAAACAATAAAACAAATCCATAGAAGAAACGATACCGGGTTTTTACGGCGGTCCGGTGGGGACAGCCAACCAACGGTGGTGATGGTGGTGTATATACTTATTTAAAGTTTAAAACAGAACAAAGATATATTTTTAATTACCTTGTAGAAAACTAGGTAATATTTTTAATAAATTCAAATCCAATAAAATGAAATTACACCAAAACGTGAATACGCTCTTCTTAATACTATTTTTTTTTCTAATAAATCAATATAAGTTTAATATGACTAAATAAACATTGATCATTAAAATAAATTATAGATTTAAACCTTATACACGCGTTAATATTTATTACTTTGACCATTAATTTAGATTTAAATCATTATCTTCGTTTCTAGTTCGTTGTTCTTTTATAGACAGCGTCAATAAACCTCGATGTCGAATTTTGTTCACATTATCTTTACTTTGACTGCAAGATCTTAATCCCGGGGGTAAACAAGAGGATCGTATTAGCTTGATCTGTGGATACAAAAGTTAATAAACATAAACAATAAAACCACTGAAAGTTAATTATATTAACGATGGTATCTGCAGTAAAGATATACATTAAATTGTGTCAAGACGCCCACTTCGCCCCAAATGATGACGTAATCGCTGCTTTGAAAGCCGCAGGGTAATTTAAATATATATTTATTCATTGTGAGCGGTTACGTTTGCTTAAGCACCTTATCATATAATACCCCGTATTTTACTTAACATAGCAAATCGTTAAATATTTAACACCATAATTATACTCAAAATAAAACGGCAAATCTAATGATACTTTAATTATATTTGTTTTAAATTATTATATTTCTGTTACTTGGAGTTTCCTTGAGCCGCGCCCAGATTGGCTACCCGACTCCCCCCCCACTGGTCACCTCAGCTATACAATCCTAACAATGTATATTCACATAATAAAACATATACCTAGTCGGAAAAATATCCTTATAAACTTCAAAATACTTAGTCTAATAAATTATTATTCCAACATTGGATCCATGATCCCTTAGGCTATGACATATTTACTATTAAAGTAAAATATTTTAATTTTTTTAAATATTAATTGAGGTTTTAATTTATTAGTGAATAAAATATTATTAATGTTAGCACCGCGTCTTACTACCCGTTCAGGTTATGCGCACTTACGCTAATGTGTAATGGTAGGGTGATTGTGAGATGAAATGAAGGACCTACGGTTTAACGTGGGATCCGAACCACGGTGAAGGGCTGGCATTCCCCACATTCACAAGTTGTGATTAATACACGTCTTGTCAGAGGTGAAGGAAGGGTTTGGCAATCGGATGGATCCGTGCCGGGACTTAGGATTGAACAGGATCGAACCCCGGACTCCTAGCACAGAACCGCCAGGACACCAATGAAATGATAGTATTGTTAGATTAAGTTGGCTGAATAGTTACAGTAATGAAGATCAGGTTAAGCTATTTTGGGTAAGTACAGTGGCCCCATGTATTTTGGCTGCTGACTGACAGCTGATGGCTTTTAAAAGTTACCAGACCAAATTACGTATCCCTACGCCGAACCAGATCTGCAAAAACATGTGTTTAGCAGCTGTCAGCCAGCACCAAAGAAGACATGGGCCTACTGTACCTAATATTATATGTATATATTATTTAGTGTTAAAATATATAGCTTGTTATTAATATTAGGTGCCGGTACTATTTGATATTCCAGTGGTTGTGTGTGTTTGGATGTTTACCAGTTTAGTTCTAACGAGGCTATGTGTGAGTTGTTAGCTGCAACATCGTTAGTGGATGTGAGAGTTTTATAATAAATAACTAAAATATAACTAACCGCTTAGCAAACAAGAAATGTGTCTGTTGCGAAATTACTGCGCATTGATCAGCATTATAATATTTATAAAACCTCGATGGTGCAGTTTTACAGATTTTTCAACAATATTTGTCCCTGTGTTACTCAGGTGAGTTTGGTTTTTAATATTTGGTCATTATAAAAAGTTTTTTTATCATATTGAATATATAGTCTCGTTGGATTCCCCACATTTTGTAAAGTGTAGTTACCGTAGTCTCTCTCACTAAGGTTCTCCTGACGACTCAAAACAGGAGGTCTCAACTGCAAGTAACCCATGTTTGTGATGTTGACACCAGGAAATCAGGGGAACTCAACCTGAGGAAGCAGACTCTCTCTTCTTGGACGTGGGAGTCGCTAGGGAGGGTGCTATCCTCATCCGGGGCTGTGTTCAAGGTAGACCTCAGCGACTGCTTGATCCCGAGTCAGGGGGTGGCGTGTCTTCTGGGGCACCTCGCCCACAACACGAGTGTCCACACACTGGTACTGCGGGGGAACAACATCCAGTCCCGTAACGTGGGCCGCGTCGGAGCTTTGCTCAAACGCAACGGACATCTGAAGAAGTGAGTCTCCCACCCGGGGTGTTGAATGGACAGGCCTCGGGAATCACGGTAGATCTGTTCCTCGGGGGTTTTGTATTTATCTGGTCCAACTCTCGGACCTTGTCATGGTATTGTTATTGATACAAACATAACCTAGGTTTCTTCGGCACGGTTGGCATGCCTGACTCAGACTTTAGTACCTTAGCCAACATTTTATTTTTTGATACATTATTGGTGTTTTTTAAAGTATATACACTATGACATCATGGAAAGTTTCTTTGACATTCTTAGTTAAATTTGAATAAATCTGTCAAACAAATTACAGATATTGGTCCTAAAGAATAAATAAATATATATATATACCATCTATTGTTATAATATTATCTCTTTATGAAGTCGCAGTCAGTATATTTTTACCAACTTCACCCAAAATTGCTTTTGACTCGAACCGCGACCCTAGTTACCACAAGGTTACGTTATTCCTTTCTCTCTCTAGGCAAATTTTTGCTAAGTTCCTGTTTAACTTCAAGTTATTGATAAGTTATCCCCAAACCAATGACAACCTTCCTAACAAGAGTGTCAATATGGTCACAAACTGTCAAGTTGAGTATAATAATTCTGTCAACTCGCTCTGCCACACGTCACAGATCTGCCACTTTACGGGATTGTTCCAGACTTTCCCTGGAGTGGAACAGCCTTGGTCTCTTCCCTGAACAGTTCTCCGAGTTCTGTGAGGGTTTGTCTCTCAACATGTCCTTGGAGTCCTTAGATCTCAAGAATAACCAGCTGCCCCCCGAGGTGGCCCGTGACTTGGCCCGGGCCATCTCCAGCAACAAGACCTTGAAGTATCTAGGTAAGTGGACACTATTATTATTATTATTATTATTATTATTATTATTATTATTATTATCACCGCGTCTTACTACCCGTTCGGGTTATACACACTTATGCTAATGTGTAATGGTAGGGTGNTAGCACCGCGTCTTACTACCCGTTCGGGTTATACGCACTTACGCTAATGTGTAATGGTAGGGTGATTGTGAGATGAAATGGAGGACCTACAGTTTAACGTGGAATCCGAACCACGGTGGAGGCCTGGCATTCCCCACATTCACAAGATGTCTTGTCAGAGGTGAAGGAAGGGTTTGGTAATCAGATAAATCTGTGCCGGGACCGAGGATTGAACCCCGGCCGCCAGCACAGAAGTCTGACACCTTACCCCCCTAGACCACCAGGTCATCGTGGACGCTAATAGATAATGTCACTAAAATAGTGTGTGTTGATTGCTCCAGACCTCCGATGGAACAACCTAGGCTGGAACGGAGGACAACTACTCCAAGCCGCCCTGAACAAGAACACATCCCTCGTCAAGGTGAAGGCGCATGGTAACTACATCCCACAAGAAATAGTGCAGGCGCTGGAACGGAGGACACCAAAGGATGTTGAGCATCTGGCCCAGTCAGAGTTCCTGCGTCAAAGGTTGGCACACCTTAAAAACATGGAGGAGAAGAAGTTGGCACAACACGCGCTGGAGAGCAAGGACAAGATGGCGGAGGTTGTCAAGTAAGGTACTCATTTCTCTCGCAGGGATAGATCCATGGGTTACTCGCACTTTGAACCGTGCGGTTCGTACGTATAACAGCAAGTTCTCGTTTGTCCCCTAGGCTAGAACAGGAGCGCAGCAAGGAGCTGGAGGAGCTGGCCAGAGCCAATGAGCGCAAGTTACGAGACGAGTTGGAACGGAGCAACTGTCGAGTCTCCCAGCTTGAGAACACTTTGTCCGAGCACGGAGCCGTTATCTCCACCCTCCGGACACAACTTCAGGAGACTGAGGCTGACCTCAAGAACACCAGGGACAAGGTCACCGACAGCGAGTTTCGCTGCTCAACCATCGCTGCTGAGAGAGACGAGCGAGTGCAGGCACTCACCTCGGTCAGTGATGCACTTACTTTCCTAGAGAGAAATGTTTTACTCGACTTTCCGACCGACAGACCGTGCACATCTACAACGAAAGCACGAATAACTAGTAGGAACAAAGTCGCCATCAAGTACAGTCTGCTTTTAGCCATCTTCTGGTGTTGATAAACAAACGTTGAACGTGGTGTCATCAACATTACAAGTTGCTCAACTCGACCCGACGCTGGCCGCCCGGTCTTGTCATTCGTCCAGATACTAGCGGGATTCGAACCCTGGTCTTTCCGTCACCAGCCAACTATGCGAGACTGCCGTTGAGTCTGCATGTCCACCAATGCAGGGAATATCAGGCTAATTCTCTTTCACATTCCCCCGTTTAATATAAATGAGAGTATTTAGGTTAAGTAACAGGGGTTGTTCCCTCTGTTAGCAATTGGAAGAGAAGGAGGCCCAACTCGCTCGAACTGAAGCGGACGCCGAGCGACGTCTGGCCGCAGAGCAGCGTCTGACCGCAGAGTTGCGGGCCAGTCTGCAGTCCCGGGAGGAGGAGGGTGAACGCCTGAGACAGGACGTAGCACAGCTCAACGACAGGTTGAGGGCGCTGGCCAGACAACACGAAGGTACCAACTTGTTGACAAGGGTGCTCCATTGTATCGGTTGTCTCGACACGAGACAGGCTCTCCACCTCGAGGGTCCCTTGTTTCAGGGACTCTGCTACACGAGCACTCCCTGAGCCAGGAGTTACTCTCCAAGTGCGAGCGCGAGTGGGAGGCCCGCACCACTAAGCTACAAAGGGAGAACAAGGTCTTGACGGAGAGGCTGGAGGAGTCGGAGAGAGTCAAGGGGGAGCTGGGCGCCCAGCTGGCCTTGGAGCGGGCCCAGAGACAGGAGGAGGTGGCCTTGGCCACACAGCAGACTCGGGCCAGAGAGGTCAGCAGTTCACACCCCCTTCACTATCTGGTCGGGAAATCTCTGCTCTCAGAGATGTTTATAGCTGTCGTGTTGGCTGTGCGCAGGCCGGCAAGTTGGTACAACTGGAGGAGCGTGTGTCCAGTCTGAGGGAAGAGAAGCAGCTCCTGGAGACGCAACTCGCTCAGTCCAACTCTAACGTAACGCAACTCCAACAGCAGAACGGCTCCCTGGTGACGGAACTGGCGGAACCTCAGAGGAGACTCGCGCAACTCCACGAGGTTTGTGGCGGCATTGCCTGGAGAGAGAGGGTGGAAACAATGTTACATACAACCCTGTGTGCGCTTTGTTCGGACAGGAAGTCCTGACGATGACGGTGATATCTGTTCACCCTCAGCTGAAACTGTCAGTTCTCTACGCGTTGTTTGACGGGAAGTCCTGACGATGACGGTGTTATCTGTTCACCCTCAGCTGAAACTTTCAGTTCTCTACGCGTTGTTTGACGGGAATCCAGCTTTATTAACGTAATACTGATATAACTTACACTCAATATGTATTTAAAGACTAATTAAATAAGTGAGGAATTTGATGTAGTAAAATAATTTAAATTAAAGAGTGTTTTTTACCCGCCTCGGTGGCGTAGTTGGCTAACGCGCTAGTTGTGTTGAGCTCAACCGCTGAGGACTGGGAGATCGAGGTTTGAATCTCGGTCAGGTGAACTGGGGGCGGTTTTTCCATAAATGGTTTTCCACTCTCCCTTCACGCAAATGCGGGTTCACTTCCTCTAATTCAACCTTCCCAATTCCTAATCCATTAGAGTAATTAGTACTTACCGAATGGGTAGTAAGACGCGGTGCTAAATATTACTATATTATTATTAAAGAGTGTTTTAATAAAACAAAATTATATTCGAATACCTGTAGAATCTACGTCTCGGAAGAACATGGCGCCATGGACATCGCAATAGTTAGTCAGCCATCGTTTCTTCAATAAAATACTAAAGTCACCGGGTCAGCGGCCATATACACCGCTCAGAATATGGTATGCACGCGTGTACTCTATAATATGACGCAAATCGTGGGTATTTTAACATTTTATTATCGCTATTCACTGTCTGAATGTTCTGTATCGCCATTATCTTGATCACTTCTCAAATCACCTCCATTTACCTTTTCGGGAAAATAGTACAGTTTTTTAAATTGTATTCATCTAAACATGTTCCGACGCCGACACAGACAGGGTTGTACAAAGCGCTGTCACAAACTATCCTGTCAATGTGATACCTCTCCAATCACACAACAGGAAGGTCGTGAGTTTGTTCCTCTTCTAACATTATCTCACTGCGAGTAGTTTACAAACATTTTCCAAAAGTTGCCTCCTTCACTATGAACTTTGAACAGAGGACATTTCAAGGAGAGAAAACCTTTTTTGCAGGAACTGTCAAGTGAGCGTGTCTCTTCTGAACGCCTCAAGCAGCAGCTGGCCGAGCGCGATGCCCGCGAGTCCGAGTGTCGGAAGAAAGTTGAACGGCTGCAGCAGGAAGTGGAGGCGCTGCGGAAACAAGCGCGTGAGCAAGACGCTCGTCAGGCTGAACGTGAGCGAGAAAAGGACAGTGATCTCCACAAACTTCAGATGTTACTGTCCCAGCGGGACAAGGACATTAACAACATCAGGTAATTTTATTTCCTGCTTATTAAGTGTTAGTTTGTTTGTATTTGTTATAGATATAGGTGACCTGGCGGTCTAGTGGTAAGGTGTCAGACTTCTTTGCTGGGGGTCCGGGGTTCAATCCTCGGTCCCGGCACAGATTTATCTGATTACCAAACCCTTCCTTNCGACCTCACAGCTGTCTCTCAGAACATAGCTACGACCTCACAGCTGTCTCTCAGAACATAGCTACGACCTCACAGCTGTCTCTCAGAACATAGCTACGACCTCACAGCTGTCTCTCAGAACATAGCTACGACCTCACAGCTGTCTCTCAGAACATAGCTACGACCTCACAGCTGTCTCTCAGAACATAGCTACGACCTCACAGCTGTCTCTCAGAACATAGCTACGACCTCACAGCTGTCTCTCAGAACATAGCTACGACCTCACAGCTGTCTCTCAGAACATAGCTACGACCTCACAGCTGTCTCTCAGAACATAGCTACGACCTCACAGCTGTCTCTCAGAACATAGCTACGACCTCACAGCTGTCTCTCAGAACATAGCTACGACCTCACAGCTGTCTCTCAGAACATAGCTACGACCTCACAGCTGTCTCTCAGAACATAGCTACGACCTCACAGCTGTCTCTCAGAACATAGCTACGACCTCACAGCTGTCTCTCAGAACATAGCTACGACCTCACAGCTGTCTCTCAGAACATAGCTACGACCTCACAGCTGTCTCTCAGAACATAGCTACGACCTCACAGCTGTCTCTCAGAACATAGCTACGACCTCACAGCTGTCTCTCAGAACATAGCTACGACCTCACAGCTGTCTCTCAGAACATAGCTACGACCTCACAGCTGTCTCTCAGAACATAGCTACGACCTCACAGCTGTCTCTCAGAACATAGCTACGACCTCACAGCTGTCTCTCAGAACATAGCTACGACCTCACAGCTGTCTCTCAGAACATAGCTACGACCTCACAGCTGTCTCTCAGAACATAGCTACGACCTCACAGCTGTCTCTCAGAACATAGCTACGACCTCACAGCTGTCTCTCAGAACATAGCTACGACCTCACAGCTGTCTCTCAGAACATAGCTACGACCTCACAGCTGTCTCTCAGAACATAGCTACGACCTCACAGCTGTCTCTCAGAACATAGCTACGACCTCACAGCTGTCTCTCAGAACATAGCTATTTGCGCCCAATATTGATAACATTTTAGTATATCATTTGTGTTATTTTATAGGTATTGATGACCTCTATCAAAAGAGACAGCTTTAGACAACATGACTTGATGTATGAATATATTAAAATGGTTTTAGTAACTTTAGTAACCAACTTTTACTGTTCTTCCTATCAAAATCATACTATACAACCACACAGTATCATCGTATTGTTACATTTCAGATTATTTATTGTATTTCATTTAAAATTTAGTTTTGTAATTTTGGTGATTGTGCAAATTCTAGTCATTTTTTATGTTTATTTTGAATCATACAAATCTACTTTGTGCCTTAATTATTTGAAGACTTTTTGTTTTATTAATAAAATTTTATTGAACTAAAAATGTTGGTTGGTTAATTTTCCTCTTCATATTTCATTCCTGAAGTTTATTCCGGACAAACGAGAGTCTTCCAATTGGTCGACCGTCAGCAGCCTTGCGTGTCTGGAGCTGGTTGGTGCGATCTGTCATAACGAGCAAAGTGGTTGTTACTTTAATATAATTATTTTAACAATGACTTGAGTCCATACTTGAGCCCTGGCTCATTTTCTTAAATTGTGAGCTCTTTGAGCAAGCCAAAACTAACCACAGGAATTTGCTCAAAAACAGGCGATGTTTCTCTAAATGAGCCAGGAAAACGATCATAATTATATTATAGGTTTTAAATTATTTAGGTAAAGGCTCACCAAATGTTTGCACAATTTTGGCTACATTTTTATTTTAAAAATCTGTTCTAAGCAGGTTTTTTTTTTGTTATCATAACTCGGTTATTATCTGTGTAAGAGATTAATAACTCCCCGAGCGAGAGATCCACCGTCACCTCCTGGTAAAACTTCCTAATTTGCTCAAGAGATGGCATATTGTGTGCTGATTTTGTCTATACGTGATATTAATATATTGACAGGTTACAATATGTAAATTATTGATAGAACTAATCCGAAGTAACAGATTCGTATATCATAGACCTTATGGTGGATCATGGAAAAAAATAATGCATTAAATGTACAGTAGGAAAGTAGCCCTTTTTAAAATAATATTTTAATTTTTGATGTGTACTAAAAAAAACTCAAACTTAAAAACAAACAAAATCTTTATAATAAAATATTTTAGTGAATGTAAACATATCCCCTTTTGGATATTATTAATGGTTTTACTCTGTGGGTGGATTTTATTAATGGTTTTACTCTGTGGGTGGATATTATTAATGGTTTTACACTGTGGGTGGATATTATTAATGGTTTTACTCTGGGTGGATATTATTAATGGTTTTACTCTGTGGGTGGATTTTATTAATGGTTTTACTCTGTTGGTGGATATTATTAATGGTTTTACTCTGTGGGTGGATATTATTAATGGTTTTACTCTGTGGGTGGATATTATTAATGGTTTTATTCTGTGGGTGGATATTATTAATGGTTTTACTCTGTTGGTGGATATTATTAATGGTTTTACTCTGTGGGTGGGTATTATTAATGGTTTTACTCTGTGGGTGGATATTATTAATGGTTTTACTCTGTTGTGGATATTATTAATGGTTTTACCCTGTGGGTGGATATTATTAATGGTTTTACTCTTTGGGTGGATTTTATTAATGATTTTACTCTGTGGGTGGATATTATTAATAGTTTTACTTTGTGGGTGGATATTATTAATGGTTTTACTCTGTGTGGATATTATTAATGGTTTTACTCTGTGGGTGGATATTATTAATGGTTTTACTCTGTGGGTGGATATTATTAATGGTTTTACTCTCTGGGTGGATATTATTAATGGTTTTACTCTCTGGGTGAATATTATTAATGGTTTTACTCTGTGGGTGGATATTATTAATGGTTTTACTCTGTTGGTGGATATTATTAATGGTGTTACTCTGTGGTGGATATTATTAATGGTTTTACTCTGTTGGTGGAGACTGTCCATCAGATTTGAGCTAAGAGACCAACTTGGAATATGTACAGCCCAACACAAAACATCACTTTAAAGTACATTCAACAGCCGAGCTTACTTGGATGACAGTTCAAATGTTACTAGAAATAATCCCTAATATATCACTACGCCAACAGCTGACATCCATCACTTTGGATGACTGTAATGAAAACAGATGGTAATATATTAATGTGATAGTTAACCACAGTAATTTAGGTCAATATTATTTATATATTTATTTGAGGTCGGACACAAAGTTTATCTATAGTTTTATTCCCCTTAAAAAATTATTATCCACATCACTTTCACAAAAGGTCTAACAAATATAGCTTCAAAATGGCGACCGACGAACTTGAACCGTGTGATTGAACATGACGGTAAACAAGTTGTTTACAATGGTGCACCAACGCAGTGGGTAAAAATATTTTATTCTGTTAAATATAATTTATATATATATATATATATATAAATTGTTGTCATTATATATATTATATATATATATATATATATAAATTGTTGTCATTTTATATATATATATATATATAATGACAACAATTTTCTCTTTTCCAAGTAAATACGATGCCTGTATTAAAAGGTATTGATGTGTGCACTATATTAAACATAATCAATAACGTTACAAAGCTAAGAATAAGTACTTTTAATTATGTTTAAAATATTATTTCGGATGGGGTAAAATAAAATTATTAAAAGTAATGAAATAGCGTGAGAGAACTTAAGTTTACGTCGTTTTAATTGTAAAATATGAAATGTAGTTAAAAAAACTTAACACTATAACAAAACTGTGATCTTGTACAAGTGTTGGCAACCCAAAAAAAACCTAAATATTATTTTTGAACTGTCATCCAGGTAAAAGGTGCACATACTCCTAGGTCACAGACAAGGTATACTCCAGACCAAGCTAGGTTCAGGTAGCGGCCCCCACCCCTACAAACCGAGCCTACTCAGACCGCAAACTACAATGACCACACAGAATACAACGACCCTGTTTTGCTCAGGTGAGTGTTACTTGTCTGAGAAGGGCTGAGAGGGGGCAGGAAGGCGGGATGATCGCTGGTACCTGAACTATCGTGGTCGTACCGTCCCCTCGGGCCGGGATCTATAGTTGAGTCTCCGACTGTACCAGCCACTGGTTGCGTGCGAGCGATAAAGTTCCCAGAAGCCATTTCAGCGCTGATAGTCAGTATTGCCGCTAGCCCTGTTCCACAGAAGTAATAAAGCGCTCCTCTAATCGTCCGATATTTCACAAAGAAGCTTCCGGAACGGAGTGTTTGTGTGGGAAGAGACAAGACCGTCATTAACAGGAACACAAGGTCGTGGTCTCCTGGTACCACGACTTACAAGCTAACTAAACTCACGGACAGACACAGCAATTCCTCACTGTGAAAGGGAAATAGCTCTTAGCTCACCGAAGATATATAATTTGTCCTTGTCTGGGAACCGAACCCAAGATCCTCGGCTCAATGCAGTCATGTTTCTGACTTAGCTGAGAGGTCAGTCTAGTTCCTGTGAAGGAAGGGTTTGGTAATCAGATAAATCTGTGCCGGGACCGAGTATTGAACCCCGGCCGCCAGCACAGAAGTCTGACACCTTAACCACTAGACCACCAGGTCACCCAAATTTTGTTATAACAAAGTACAAAAAGCCCCCAAACAACTTTTCTATTGCCGGGTCTTACTACCCGCTCGGATTGTACCCATATCTACCAATTACGCTCATGTATTAGGAGAGAGGAAGGTTGACTTTATAAGAAATGTAGCAGCACTTGCATGGAAGAGGAATGAAACCATTTTGGCAATAACAGCCTCAGTAAAACCCAACAGTGGTTCGAACCTCGACCTCCCTGTCATCAAGTCAGACAATATGAGACTTGACTCCTCAGTCAAGTGTTGTCGGGAGGAGGTTGGTTGCTTCATCCTACGTCTATGACTGCGAGCGTAGATTGCAATCGACGTGACGTCAGTTTGTGGGACGGGTTTCAAGAGCAGGTGTCGCCGTGTTCTTCCAGGAGGCAGCCGGTGTGTCATGGCCGCTACTTCCGGTGGTATGTCGGACATACGCCAAGTCATGTCACTTTCGATAGGTGATATTATCTACTAGCAGAGGTGCCCGGGAAACGGCTTTCTTTGCTTCAAACAAACACTCTCTTCATTTTATTACTATAGATAGCAATAATGCTATAGTAAAATATATTTGTGTTTTGTCTCAACTGATAGAGCGTCCTGCTCGCGGAGAGTATAGATACTTCTATCCAGTCCACCTCACTGGGTTTGCTAGTCAATACCTTGAACAAGGTTCTAGATTGTCCCATTCTCGCTGCACGTCCTGCGTGATATAGTCTACAAGACTCGATTATCCTAATAATGTCTTGTGATGAGTACAGGGTATGTAACGCATCATTATGTAGCCTCCTACACTCCCCGGAAGCCTAATCTTTTTTTGGGGGGGGGGCAAATATCTTAATACTCACCTTGCTTTAGAACGCCCTAAATTTCTTCTCGTGAAGTAGGTTAGGAGACCACGTAGCACACCCGAGTTGCGAGTTTTACATTCCTTGACAGCAGAGAGATGTCAACAACATTGACAGACAATAGCTTGCGTTTCCCGACTGTGTTCTTTGTGTGATCTTGTCAGTGCTCCCAGTTCGATACCAGCCTCCGACAGAACGTCTCCATTTCTCGCGACATCTTCCTCACTTCGAGCCAACCATCCTCTCTGTGTCCTCATGGCTGCGTTGTGCCGTTTGATGTCAACTCTTCCCTACATTTCATATTATCTTAGCATGTTTACAGATCAAAATATTCCACAGTGGCGGCTTTGTATTGCTATTAGGTGTTCTGTCATTCGACAGGTCCGTGTCATCTTGTTTCCTTAGCTGGGGTCGTCCATCTATCAGTCTTGTCTGTTCTTCCACCTTGCCTTATATGACGTCACCCAACGAGACATTTCTCCACCCAGTCTTCTTAGAATCTCGTGTAGAATGTTCCTCTTGGCATGGGCTATTGTGGCTTGCGACCTACTGACTAGAAGGCAAACAAATAACGGCCACGATATGACAATACCGGGGAAGGAGGTCTGTTTAATGATGTCGCGTTCAACCACCGAGCGCTGCAGTCGTCTGATAATGCTATTGTCCTTGAGAGAAGTTAAACTTTGGCCTTCCTTGGTTGCATTTGTTCATTTTAAACAACAGCTAGAATTATTCTCAGAAAAAAATAATTAAAAAAATTTACAAAATGGAAAATTTTTCATTTCACATCTGTGATCATAAAAGTCGTCGAAAATATATGAAATGGACAATGCCCGATCATCGACTGCGTTCAGGGGCGCGCCCACGGGGGGTGCTTAGGGGGCTGAATACCCCCCCCCCCCTCCAGCTGAAGACCCTCTCCCAGAATATTAAGAATACTACACAAATATGATTATAGTTATTTTCACTAGAATTGTGAAATTCCTGTATACAACAAAGAGATTGTTTCATTGTTGAAGGAAAGATGTGTAAGATTAGACTTTGTGCTGTAGATTGTAGATATTTGAAAAGTTGACGCCAAACGTTGGAAAAGGGCGGTCCTTGTTACCACTGTGTTCTGTCCATTAATCAATTAGATTTTGTTTAGTTATATTAATTAATATCAAACAAATTGTTTTGTGTAGTAGTCGGGGCTTTACAAAGGAATACTTTTTGTGTTGATTTTTAACTTTGTAAGTGTGCACTCAAATGAAAACTGTAGGTGTGATACCGTGTGAAGAAGAACGGAGGTAGCTCTTAACCTAACGTGACTCCTCGCTGACACCTGGCACCTGTTGGAGGTTAATAGAGACACATTCTCTGAAAGCTGGAGGCTTGTTTCCTAATGGTCTGTCCAAGTGACATCTAGGTCTAGCCTGGCCACGGTGACATCTATATCTAGCCTGGCCACGTGAACCATGTTCGAGCTGCATTGTGGGTAACTTCCATGGACTATCAAGTTTGGTAACACAGTTAGATTCACCCTTCCAACAGGAACATGACATACATCTTCATTCCTTGTGTCGTCTGAGAAGGAAATATGTGCCTTGTATTGTCTGTCCATCGCAGTAGAGCTTCACGAAATACCGGTAGGAGCGCTAGTAGTCACTCGGAACATCTTGTGGCATCTTGTGGCAGAAAGACATCTTGTGGCAGGTTGGAGGGGCAAAAACATATCTTGTGGCAGAAAGACATCTTGTGGCAGAAAGACATCTTGTGGCAGGTTGGAGGGGCAAAAACATATATTGTGGCTAGAAAGACATCTTGTGGCAGGTTTTAGTGGTAGAAATACATCTTGTGGCAGGTTGGAGGGGCAGAAATATATCTTGTGGCAGAAAGACATCTTGTGGCAGGTTTTAGTGGTAGAAATACATCTTGTGGCAGGTTGGAGGGGCAGAAATATATCTTGTGGCAGAAAGACATCTTGTGGCAGGTTTTAGTGGTAGAAATACATCTTGTGGCAGGTTGGAGGGGCAGAAATATATCTTGTGGCAGAGTTTGTTGTATTGTCCAATTAAAGTTGTAAATGACCACCTGTCGCTATACGAGGAGCCGGAATATGAAGGTTTATTATCTGGCGTTGATGGTCAAATGGGGCACACATATAGCCATGTGGGGCAGTCTGGGTGCAGACCAAGAAGAATGGTTCGGAGCTCACTAGAAATGTTCCATAGCTAAGAACAATGGTAAACCAGGTCACGTGGAAACTATATTTACAAACAACCTCTAGAGCACGCATTTTGAAATGATGAGGTCTGGTTGTAATAACCCAACAATACTCGCCTGGAGAGAGGGTTGGATATCCTCCCTCCAACAAGTGCACGGGCTCTAACCCCGCACTCCGGAAAGATGGCGTGCCGCTAAGCCAGGCGAGCATTCCAGGAAAAGGTTTGGTTGTCAACCATAATTAACATTTCATAAAACTTCCTTCCACGGAAAAAATACAAATAAATGAAAAGTTTCAGGAAATCCCAATTAGATAAAGTTTTGTTTGTTGCGCCGGGAATGTTATGTAATGTCGGTGGGTCGCGTGTCTGTCTACTGAACTGAGGGCCCCGGTTCGAGTCCTGGGTATCATTGGGGAAAATATCTCTCACACAGGTGGTCGGGGGGCTGGATGTTGTGACTGTTCAAGATTTAGATTAGTTTATAGGTCGTGTGCAGCTTTCATCAGTCGGTTTAGAAAGTGCACGTCAAATATCTCAAATAAATTGTATAAATGAAATCCTCAATTCTGTTAGTGAGGGATGTACTGTATCTACAGTACTATCTATCTGCCTCTCGTGTGCTGTATATACAGTACTATCTATCAGCCTCTCGTGTGCTGTATATACAGTACTATCTATCAGCCTCTCGTGTGCTCTATCTACAGTACTATCTATCAGCCTCTCGTGTGCTCTATCTACAGTACTGTATATCAGCCTCTCGTGTACTGTATCTACAGTACTATTTATCAGCCTCTCGTGTATTGTATCTACAGTACTATCTATCTGCCTCTCGTGTGCTGTATCTACAGTACTATCTATCAGCCTCTCGTGTGCTGTATATACAGTACTATCTATCAGCCTCTCGTGTACTGTATATACAGTACTATCTATCAGTCTCTCGTGTAATGTATCTACAGTACTATTAATCAACCTCTCGTGTACTGTATCTACAGTACTATCTATCAGCTTCTCGTGTACTGTATCTACAGTACTATCTATCAGCCTCTCGTGTGCTCTATCTACAGTACTATCTATCAGCGTCTTGTGTACTGTATCTACAGTACTATCTATCTGCCTCTCGTGTGCTGTATATACAGTACTATCTATCAGCCTCTCGTGTACTGTATCTACAGTACTATCTATCAGCCTCTCGTGTACTGTATCTACAGTACTATCTATCAGCCTCTCGTGTAATGTATTTACAGTACTATCTATCAGCCTCTCGTGTACTGTATTTACAGTACTATCTATCAGCCTCTCGTGTACTGTATCTACAGTACTATCTATCTGCCTCTCGTGTGCTGTATATACAGTACTATCTATCTGCCTCTCGTGTGCTGTAT
>CABFVX010005647.1:16331-48615 GCA_902151425.1 Timema shepardi | reverse complement strand
ACGGTGGAGGCCTGGCATTCCTCACATTCACAAGATGTCTTGTCAGAGGTGAAGGAAGGGCTTGGTAATCAGATAAATCTTTGCCGAGACCGGTGTTTATTGTTATTAATAAGATGATATGTTATTTTTATGAGTAGAGCTCAAGTGTAATTTACTGAAAACCATTTTTTAAAACAATATTTAATCCACAATATGAGAAAGTTTGTGTGATTATATTGAACTATTTATTTTTTAATATATTTAAAAGTATTTTACAATATTAACTTTATTTTTTCCATGGTGATAAAGAAAAATTACGGGTAATTGTGCTTCTCAAATCATTGTACATTATTTTAACTTAGATAAATATTATTCTAGCGGTTTATTTTATAAGGGCGAGGGGGCTATACTTTATATATATTTATGATATGTGGTTGTATGGTACTTGTGTATTTTTTGAGTGCTGGCATGCCATAGGTCTTACTACTGTTGGCCAGAAATATGAAAAATTAAATTTAAATTGAATTGAAATTATTATTATTATAATTATTATTACTATCATTATTATCACCATCATCACCATCACAAATCGATAACTTCTCCCTTAATGCTTAAATTAATTCCTTACATGTTTACTCCCTAAGTCATGCTCCTTTTAGCTCAATTTCCTAAAGTCTCTGCCGAAGGTTTAGAACGCCCCACTTTCCCTATTTGTTGCTTAGAATAAGTTTGAAATAAGTATTTCCTTGCAAATCCAGTTGTAAATGAGGCCGCCGCAACTTGGGCGAACAACTTCCTTCCCTCGAAATACCAAGTAAAATGCAGGGTTGCCAACGCCTTGAATTCCAAACTAGCTTAGTGACTAATTTGCAAAAACAAGTTTCCCACTATCCTAAAAACATCCAGATGCCGGAAATTTAATATGAACCATGTCTACAGACTTTTAATAGAAAAAATGAGTACGCGCTTAAAATATATTAAGTGTTTTGACTAATGATCTAAATATGGGCCTACAAACATTAAAGCGTCTGGCCACAGTTTGCTTGGTGTTTATTAAGGCCAGTCTACAACCAAACGTACCCGCTTGTCGGACTCGCAATTACGCAATCGCAAATGCACTCGTAATTACGCTTTTATTAAATACAAAATAGACTGTCTACAGTAAAAGTCGTAAAACGTAATTTAAACCAATAGGAACAAACATCAATGATGACTATAAAAGTCAAATTCATATTAATGTTTTCAAATAAGAAATAGATATTTAAAAAATATTTAAATGGTTAAATACACATGATTTTAATTGAAAATCCTGTATTCAATACTACACATTTCCAAGCGTTTTTGCCATACACCAAATAACTTCAAATTATTTGATTTTAGTAGTTCATCCATATTTGTTTTTTGATTGGCTGAACGCAAGCCAACGCAACGACATAAACGCAAGAGATGGACAATGTTCATCTCCTCCCGACAAGCTTGTCCGACAGTTCCAACATACGATTGTGTTTGCGTAAGCTACTGTAGACAGACAAAATTACGTTTTTGCCTAGCTGCGAGTCCGACAAGCGGGTGCGTTTGGTTGTAGACGGGTTGTAGACTAGCCATTAAAGGGACCAGGATTGGACCTTATCTCATTGAAATAATTCGTTTTAATTCACCATTTAGTTTTCTCATTCTTTCCCTCTGGTGATTATTAGTATAGTTTCTTAAAATGTATTATTATCGTCATGTCCCATTAGATTATATATTTTATGTAGTAGTACAACAGTGGCATTAATTTATTATTTGGTTTCATTTTCCTTTGTAAAAGTTTGCACCAATTAATACTTCAGACCTATAACCTGCGAACAATGATAAATACATACAATTATAAATTACCAATAAAGCTAATAATAATTATGGCATGCAATATGTAATAAATAGAAACAGTGTACAATATTAGATTTAAATATATTATTATTAGCACCGCGTCTTACAACCCGTTAGGTTTATACGCACTTACGCTAATGTGTAATGGTAGAGTGATTGTGATATGAAATGGAGGACCTACAGTTTAACGTGAGATCCGAACCACGGTGGAGGCCTGGCTTTCCCCACACTCACAAGATGTCTTGTCAGAGGTGAAGGAAGGGTTTGGTAATCAGATATAATCTATGCCGGGACCGAGGATTGAACCCCGGCCGCCAGCACAGAAGTCTGACACCTTACCCCTAGACCACCAGGTCACCTATTTAAATATAAAAATACACATTGTTCTACTTTCTCTTAAAGTATGAGTATATACCTAGATAGTGTATGTAGGCTATATACCTAAACAATATACATTTATATATTATAAGAGTTTAGTTTCAAATATCATGGACCATAATTTTATAAATTAGAATAAAATAAGATTTCATGATGGTATTATTAATAACATTTATTTTTATTTGTATATAGAGGTATGATTAAATAATATAATAAAAATATGTATTAAAGGTAGAACATAAATCTATGATATATTGTTTTTAAAATTAAAACAACATAGCCTATAGCATAGCTATATAAAATTTACCCTTGTCATTATTTTATTTTTTTAGTTTAACCTGAATTATTTATTGTATTTTGATATAATTAAGGTGGAAGTGCAGGTAACAATAATTAAGGCCAGTGTTTTTGCAGTGTATATAACAAAAATCTATTTGGTAAAAATAAATAAAATATTGCTTCATTAGAAACAGAATTTTCTTCAGATGGTGATATCAACATTTGTTGAATATCTGTCAAGGATGTCTTGGAATTTATTACAAGCTTTTCTTAATTTAAAGACCCGCCCCGGTGGCGTAGTTGGCTAACGCGCTTGTCATGTTGAGCTCTACTGCTGAGGACGGGGAGATCGAGGTTCGAATCTCGGTCGGGTGAACTGGGGGTGGTTTTTCCTGAATGGTTTTCCACTCTCCTTCCACGTAAATGCGGGTTCACTTCCTCTAATTCAACCTTCCCAATTCCTAATCCATTAGAGTAATTATTACTTAAAGCGTATAAGCCGAACGGGTAGTAAGACGTGGTGCTAATTATTATTATTATTATTCATTTAAAAATTTTCCCGTCTAAGTTTGCTTTGCTCTGGACTGATATTCAACATTTGTTGATATCACCACTTGAAGAAAATTAAACTCTGTTACTACTGAAATGTTTTTTTTTTTAATTCTGGCCAAAAAATAAGTTTTGATATAAGGACTGCAAAAACACTTAACTCGAGTTCCCTACACCCCCATCTTATCGAACAACCGAAACAATAATCTACAAAGTTGAGGAAACTTCTCAAGAACATTTATTCGATACTGTGGTTATTACATAAGACGCAATTAGGCAATTATAAATACAAGTATTCTGGAAAATGCTTACATCCTTTAACAATATTTAGCTACTTTAGCATTATGTGGAAAAATCTCATCTTTTAAAGTAGCACAATATTGGAGGTTGTATAAAAACATATTCTTCCTTGCGTCTCATTTTACTCATTTAACGTATCGTATTTATAAACTGAAATTCTAGACTCATTATTTATTATTTACAAATCTTCATTTATCAACAGCTAAAAAAATATCAATGCACATACAAAATATGTTTTAAGAAATCTACCATTTTATTTCGTGCCAAAAAAAATTATAGGTGTACAAAAAACATATGTGTGGCCACTAGTTATTAACATACCAGTTAAATGATAACATGAGATTTTAAATAGTTTTTGACACGGTTTATTTAGTTATAGTAAAGTGTTTGAAATAGTTCTACCTAGAAGTAAATATTTTTAAAGCAAACAAGACATTTAAAAAAAATATTAATAATTACATTTCACCAGACCCCCAGTGAGTTATCTTTGCAAGTGGATATAAACTAATGTAATTCCAGAGCCGTTTTTTGATAGGTCTTAACCGTTTAGCCACAAGAGACCTCCAAAGAAAGGCCCGCACCAACTTTAAAATATCCCCTAAATTTTGAATTATATTTTTTGAGGTTTTTTTTAAAACTTTTTGGGACTTTCCTGTCGATTACAGGCTAGAAGCTAAAGTCTGCCAAATTTCAAGTTTCTAGCTCATCTGGAAGTGGGTAGACATTATTGTCGGGGAGTGAGTCAGCCATGTGGCTTTATAATTGTATAATTGGGATCATACTTTTTAATGTAACTTTTTATACAGTACTAGGTTAGTAAAAGTGAAGAACCGGTTTCTTTTCATATCTCAATCGGTAACATGTAGGTTTCGGGAAGTGTAGCTATCAAGTTCAAATAATTAAAATGTTGACTTTAATAAATATAATCCATCCTAATTCAATATGATCTCCAAATTTATAATAACATCTAAATTTAACCCTCAATTTATAGAATAATCGAGGGCTATTTGTTTAGGCGAGGTTAGATCATCTTTATTAATATATTTATAATTTTGTTTGTCCAAGAGGTTTTTCGTGATTAAATACTAAAATTTAATATTTATATTTTTTAATAATATTTTGGATCTTGAAATTATAATTTTTTTTTAACCTACTTAGTCTAAACAATCAACCAGAATTTTTGCCTTATTATCATCGAGAAGTATGTAAATATATATAATAGAACGCCAAGTTTGGGCGACTTTCAATCAATGTAGGTGGTCGAAAGTAGCATTACTATAAAAATCAGGGTTCAAGTATAATTAGGATCACACTAACAATCTCCAATACTTAATTATTATTTTTCCATATTTTTGGTGTATTTAATGTCCACTTTCTGAACCGAGTGATATCAGCACAATACTTGTAAAACTAACTTTAATATAGAAATAACACAACACCCAGCCCCCATTCGTTATCCCAACACTGTGAAAGTGTTAATCCGAACTTCGACCATGATACATTTTTCGGCCATGCCAAGAATCTAACCCAAGGACCCTTATCTCAGTAGAAAGAGATGTTATCAACTGAGCTAAAGTGTTGGGACTAATCCTTCCAAATTTAAACGATATGTACAACATTTTATTATTATTAACTTCTTCCTGACTATAATATTGTTTAGCACACCTCAATGTGTCCTCCCTCCCAATTAAAATTATACCGCAGTAGGTGACCTGGTGGTCTAGGGGGTAAGGTGTCGGACTTCTGTGCTGGGGGTCCGGGGTTCAATCCTCGCTCCCGGCATAGATTTATCTGATTGTCAAACCCTTTCTTCCCCTCTGACAAGACGTGTATCAATCACAACTTGTGAATGTGTGAAATGTCAGACCGACACTGAGGTTCGGATTCCACGTTAACCTGTAGGTCCTTCATTCTCATCTCACAATCACCCTACCATTACACATCAGCCTAAGTGCGTATAACCCAAACGGGTAGTAAGATGCGGTTCTAATAATAATAATAATAATGATAATGATACCGTAGTAATGTGTGTGTGGGCCATAAAGTATTTACTCAAGTGTGTTGGCACGATACTAAACAGATGTGAACCTTGTCACTCCAACTATTCCAAACAATAGCGACAGTATACAGGATGTCGCGAAGAGTGTGTTTTGTTACGAAACCAACTGTAGGCGTGCGCATCAGGACCATCCCTCGCAAAGTCTGTATGTATATGCCCGTAGCGCAATCTCCATAGAAAGAAGATGAATTTGCCTATATATTGGCTTGTTTCGTTTAGAAGGAGCCACGGAGAATGGAAGTTGATAGCACGGAGGACTCCTAACAGATGCTATGGACAGATTGCAGCAAGGGCTTGAATCCCGCCACTTAGGGATGTGGGATAGAAGATGTGTAGAATTGGATCTCCCTACATACCACCTCCCCCGTCTACAAAAAAAAAACATATCAGGGTTCTCCTTCCAAACATTCTTCCCCTGGGGAGCGTTTTCGTGGGAACGGGAGGGTTTTTTTAAAAAAAATCTTCCTTGCCGTACACAAGGCAAAAGGTTTTCCGTCAACTGCTCTACTTATTGGCGGGAACGACGCTAGTCGGTACTTGCGGTAAAGAGGAACTTTATAAGGCTCAGCTTCTTTCTCGGATATTTTATTTTTTATAAATAGATTTGATCCAGTTAGATCTCGACGTAATTTGGGACATTTTTGTTTTGCAATCTCCTGGGTTTGTGTCGCCTGAATAAGTATTTAGGCAAGTTATATTTCTTATTTATGTCATATGACTTTGTATGTAACTATTTGTTTCCAGGTGACCTGGTGGTCTAGGGGGTAAGGTGTCAACTTCTATGCTGGCGACCGGGGTTCAATCCTCGGTCCCGGCAAAGATTTATCTGATTACCAAACCCTTCCTTCACCTCTGACAAGACATCTTGTGAATGTGGGGAATGCCAGGTCTCCGCCGTGGTTCGGATTCCACGTTAAACTGTAGGTCCTTCATTTCATCTCACAATCACCCTACCATTACACATTAGCGTAAGTGCGTATAACCCGAACGGGTAGTAAGACGTGGTGCTAATAATAATAATAATAATAATAATATTGGTTTCTAAGTTAAATATAAACTTGGCTATTTAATTCATCTTGGGATACGCATTTGTAAAATTATTGTACTATTGTACTATTGGTAGTGTAAAGCCCACCCGAGTCTAAGGTGGGATACGTTATCTGATGGCTCGTGATATGTAGCTGACAATTTTCCGCAATTCCATTACAGACTTTGCCTTAAAATATGAGTAAAGAATGAGCCTGAACGAGGAATGACCTCCTGGATATCTCAGCATTTGCGTTCTAAACTAAAGGTCCCAGGTTCGATCCCCGTGTCCATGTATCATTTTTCAATTTAAAGAATATGATATTTAGATGCAGATATTTATTGTAATTTACAACATAGTAACTTAGATACTTAATTCATCTTTCCTACTTCGTTTATTTCTGCCCAATTCACATTTTTTTTAAACTTGTCATTTTTTTTTTCAAACTTAAAATAGATATTCTTATATTTTGCGAAGGTTGGATACTGGTACATTTATTCTATAACAGATTATGGTTTATTAAATATTGTTCCCAACAGATCCTACATTACAGTTTTATTGTGTCTAATATTATTGTTAATTAAGTGGAAACTGATTCAATCAAGTATCATGTTCATAAACCTGCATGAAATTATTATGAGCCATTGCCCACGATAAATAATATAGCAATAGCTTCCGTTATCCACATCGGTGGGCACGTGGACAGAGGCGTAAGCCATTCTAGCTGGATGTACTGGGGGTAGTTTTCTCTTAATAGTTTCTTACTCTCCGTCCATGCATATTAGGCTACAACCCCTTTAGTAAAAATAAAAATAGTGAAGTGGAGAGAGTATTGATATGAGTCTGATAGTGAGTTTTGTGATTTTGTAAACAACACGAGAGAGCTCTTATTAAAAGAATAAATTATTTGTGAAGTTGATCTGCGGTTTCACAAGTGGACAGATATAAAAAAAACTGCCAGATCTACTTTCATATATCCATACGCTACACCATACGATCTGCAAGAACATAATATGTTGATTTGTTGTAACTTTCGGCATTCAAAACATTTAACAAACAATTTGTTTCCAACTATTTTTTTCTTCTAACGTTTTTATATTATTTAAACACAAACTTATAAAATAATAATAATAATAATAATAATATTTATCACCGCGTCTTACTACCCGTTCGGGTTATACGCTTTAAGTACTAGTTACTCTAATGGATTAGGAATTGGGAAGGTTGAATTAGTTGAAGTAAACTCGCATTTACGTGGAGGGAGAGTGGAAAACCATTTAGGAAAAACCACCCCCAGTTCACCCGACCGAGATTCGAACTTCGATCTCCCCGTCCTCAGCAGTCGAGCTCCACACAAGCGCGTTAGCCAACTACGCCACCGACTTATAAAATAACTGTTTGGATATTTCTTTGTTGTGTAAGTGACGTCTGTGGTTCAAGTGAACATTCTTTACAAACGTGATCTTCTTAAAGGCTGTATTCTCTTCATGAATTAAGATTGCAAACCAGAAGAAATTTTGTCAAAACTTTGTAAAAAAACATAAAAAGTTTTGACACAATTCCAGGACACCCTTGACAGATATTCAAGATCTATTAATATTAGTATGTGCAGAAATCTTAGCTCTATGTTGCTACTGGAGAAATATTAGATTTATTTTGGCCAACAAATTTCACTTCTATAAAAACTGTAAAAATATTTACGCTCCCTTCGGCCGCACCCTGTCTCATTCCACACTAAGACGATTTCATTTCACAGTTTTTAACACCATAAAGAGCAAAAAAAAGGCTTGCCAGCACAAATAAGTTGTTGAAAAAGGCATCAAAGGTTTCAGTGCCTTTTTCAGTAAGTTATTTATGCTGTATGACGAGAAAACAGATATTAAAGTGAAATTCCAAATTCTCCTTTCATAAATGCGGGCACAAGGGGCATGGTAACCCCCCCACCCCCCAACCCCCCATTTTAGGCCACACTTTCCCACCAGGTTATCAATATCGGAAGGCAGCTCCATTGTGTTTAGTACATACCTATGATTTATCCTTTTATATAAAATTTTATACAAGTTAAAAAAATTAAAGGTATGTCATAGATTCCTTGGACGAACCTCGGTGATCCCTTAAGTAGAGTATTATTAGAAGCGTTTATTAACACCTTTTACCCGCCTCGGTGGCGTAGTTGGCTAACGCGCTTGTCGGGGGGGTTCCTAAATGGTTTTCCACTCTCCCTCCACGCAAATGCGGGTTCACTTCCTCTAATTAAACCTCCAAAATTCCTAAACCATTAGAGTTATTAGTACTTAAAGCGTATAACCCGAACGGGTAGTAAGACGCGCTGCTAAATATTATTATAATATTATTATTAACACTTTTGATTACTAATAAAACCGGAATTATTCACACGTGTGTTAACACTGGCTACTTTCATCAACCCTTCTACTAGCTGTTGATTACCACCACCCCAATCATGGGTTGACTGTACTTGGACGCAGACACCCTGAGCATGCCTGTCAGCGTGGGCAAGACCGCTCCTCGGGTATTCTGACGTCCGACGTGTGTGGGTGCCCCCACCCTCCCACTCCCCCCGCCCCAATGACGCGCGGGCCATTGCCAGCCAACGGACAACAGACCCACTAACATAACAAACTAGTTTCATACAGACTGTACGTATGCTATAGGGTAATACACAAAATATTAGAGGCTCTGCTCAAATGTTTATAATTTAGAAAGTATTGACTTTTTTTTTCCAGGTGTTTCCAAAATAACTATCCATTTTTAATTAGTGTTTTATATGTAACTTAATTATCATACCTTACAAGGGTAGTAAAATGCGGTTCTAATAAAAAAGAGTACTATACAACATATTAATTAATTAATATTAGCACCGCGTCATACTACCCATTCGGGTTATACGCACTTACGTCTAATGTGTAATGGTAGGGTGATTGTGAGATGAAATGAAGGACCTACAGTTTAACGTGGGATCCGAACCACGGTGGAGGCCTGCCATTCCACACATTCACAAGATGTCTTGTCAGGGGGGAAGGAAGGGTTTGGTACAACATATTAATATAAATACTTTTTAATCGTTTATTGTGCTATCTATTTAAAGTTTCATTTATTTGCGGAATTTAACGTGTACTTTATGAACCGACTGATTATATCAGTACACGACTTAGAGATTAACTTGGATCTAAAACAGACACAACACCCAGCTCCCCGGCCTTTAATTCATCACTTTGGAGTGTAAGCCCATATTTCACCAGTGATAAAGTTTTCGGCCGTACCGGAAATCGAACCGGGTACCCTTAGCTCAGCAGACAGGCATGCTACTGATTGGGCTAAGGTTAGGACTATTGTGTTGTCAATATGATCTTAAGGGTACAAGCAAGTGCAATAAATGCACACATACATACAAGTTGGAAGTTGGAGTCGGTTTAGGAGTAGATGTGCCCGTAGATAGATAGACATTTCAAATAATGCAAAGCCACGACATGCCTTAAGCTATGAGTGAAGAATGACCTTGGTCGTGGGATAAACCCCGAGTATATCAGTGGTAATAGAGCATTAGCGTTCTAATCCAACGGGTTTGATCTTATATGTTTAGAAATCATTTTTCAACTAATTTAAATTAGACGAAACTAGTTTTACTTATAATTTATTAACAATATGATATCAAATTTGTGGTAGTTAACTTGTACTTCTTTTTTTTTTAACAGATTCAAACAATATATGGGAAACCACCCGCTGTACTTCCGGTTGATTTCATCACAACCCCTTCTCCGGGGTGGGTGAGCTTGACATTTTGCCCGCGTGATCACCGATATTATTTCTTGGACTTAAATGCCGACCAAATTCATTTAACGTTTATTTACCACAAAATGGAAGGTAATAATTAACAAATTCACTCTGATAAACTACCATCTATAGTAGGAAATCGAACACGGGACTCGTAAGCGCACTATATAGTCGCTCAACCGATTGTAAAAGAGACAGTGGTATTGATATCATTGTTTTTAGAAACATTTTAACGTTTGGTTGACTTCCTAAATCTCAACGTAATTAGGTCTGTAATATTAAATCTCTGCTTTTAGTCTGAAAGGGTAGTGAGACGTGGAAATAAAAAATTAATCAAAAAATCCTCCACGGTTTCGGTGTAAAAGAGCCGAAATTATTCACATATGGTAACAAACTTATGAACCATATTGTACACGGAGGAGAGACAGAGGGAGGGGGGGCTTCAACTAACATATCCAGACTATGCAATGAACACACGCCCACCCACGCAAGTACACATATCTATGTACAGGCCCGCATGTGAATTCCAACACCCCCTCCCTCCACATATCACATCACACCTGAACATATGTATGTACATATTGTGGCAGTCACACCTGCTAATGAGCTGTCGTCACAAGGTAACCTACCTGTCATAAACTTGTTACTTTAGAAAAGAGATGTTGACACACCAACTATAGGATCGTGCCTTTTCATCGCCCCGACTCCCCCCTCTTATCAACGCCAAAATAAAACAATTTGTCATACTCGTTTCATTGGCGCCAACTGCAAGGTCTGAATATAAATCTTTAATGCTACTGAGATTACATTGTTCATTAATATTATTCCGTCAAATTTTCTTCACCATCAATTTAATTTTTGGGGAAATTATTTTCAATTTAATTTTACTACAGTTTATAAGTTTATATACAATAGTCTACTTATGTACTCAAATGCACGTGTTTTTGTTTTTTTTTAATTCTAGGCCAGGGTTTTCCACTAATAACACGCAAAATTTTACACTAAAAATTAAAATTGCTTTTTGTGTAGACCTCTTTGTTACAAAACTTCCAGAAAATAATTATAATTATTATTATTAGCACCGGGTCATACTACCCGTTCGGGTTATACGCACTTACGCTAGTGTGTAGTGGTAGGGTGATTGTGAGATGAAATGGAGGACCTACTGTTTAACGTGGAATCCGAACCACGGTGGAGGCCTGGCATTCCCCACATTCCCAATATGTCTTGTCAGAGGTGAAGGAAGGGTTTGGTAATCAGATAAATCTGTGCTGGGACCGGGGATTGAACCCCGGGCCCCCAGCACACAAGTCCGACACCTTACCCCTAGACCGCCCGGTCACCTCCCAGAAAATATTTATGCTAATAATAGCGTGTGTAGAATTGGATAATTTAAATGGCTTAAATTATTGGGACTAAAGTATATTTATAAAACTATTAAATAGTGAAACAAAGTTAGAGTGTAAATTCTCAGACATTGTGTTACGTTCAAGTTGATCTTCCAAATCAGAATGAAAAGTCTTAACCACTAACTCTAATGTGGTTATAGATTATTTTTAGTATTGATAATGTAGTATATGCTAATTATTATTTCGTAATAGAGTTATGATTAACTTAATAGAATACAATAACCATCCCAAGTTGTACAGCCATTTTGTAGCATCACTAATTGTAACCGCAAATATTTACCACTACCGCGCGTTACATGACTTTGAATTGATGTCGTGAATTGTTTTGGTAATTATCGAGAATCGTAACTTTACAGCAAGAAACACACTATTGACATTTTTAATAAGAAATTCAATTATTTTAATCACTTACATAATTGCTTTTATACAAAACTAGTGAGTGTTATGCCACCATGTTATGAGGTGGATATAAATATATTTCTAGATTAAAACCCTAGCAAAACGTATAATCAATAATGTAATACCCCATATATAAATACGTTCAATTCATCAACAGTTTTATAATAATATAATTATGCAAATAATTGTTTGATAAAGAGTTTTTTAATACAAATTATTTAACCAATACATATAAATAACTATTGATTCATCCGGTCTATGAGAATTTTAATTTAGGCAATAGGATTGGAATGAGTAATATATAATGTAGATAGAGTGTACGCGCATTTGCACGAAGGAAGATTGGGGAGGGTTTAAGGAAAATACTCCCAGCCTAGATTCGAATTCTGACCTCTCTGTCAGATAAAGGTGAATCTAGCATTAAGTCCAAATGCTCACCTGTGATAGCTATTGATAAAAAAATTTAACATACATATTAAAGCTTATTGTTTTATTTCACAAATAAATTTAATTAAAAACTTTCAAAATTACAAAACATACAACATGCTATATTTAGGGGTAAAATAAAAAGATAGACTAGGAGAGTAAAGGCCATGGGGGTGAAGTTTGTGAGGATCATGTTAGCTGTGTCAAAGAGAAACAGGATTAGTAATGAAGTTATCCAGGCGAGAGTGGGAGTGCAGGGAGTATGTGAGATAATAGAGGAAGCAGGATTGAGATGATACGGACATGTAATCAGGATGGAAAAGGAGAGAATACCAAAGAAAAGGATGGAGAAATATTTAGGGAAAAGACTGTAAGGGAGACTAAGAAAGATACGGGAGGATCGGATAACAGAAAGTGTGCAAGTGAGAGGACAAGAATGGTGGAGGAAAAGAGGAAAATGAAGGAATTTTACTAAAGGGCCCCGACCACAAGCTGGAAATAGATGATGATGATGATAGTTATTATGTTTGGTAAAATCCTTTAATTGGTTAGTAATATCAATAGCCCATGTGTCAAGCGTATAACCCGAACTGTTAGTAAGACGCGGTGCTAAATTAAAAAATAATAATAGCCCATGCAGGTAACAAAACGCTCTAAATTTCGTTTAGTCTGATTTACTGGTGAATGGGAGTTCAGGGTTCGAATACAAGACTGGTGCGCAAATAATTTTTATTTTTTTCAAAATGGTTTCGCACTCACTCTCCACGCAGATGCTAGAACATTTAAAATGTCTACCATATTATCGTAATTAATATACACGCATACAAACCTAACGGGTAATGAGGCGTGTTGGAAAACCAAATATATATAAATAGTTGTAAAAGCTGAATATCTGAAGATTAGGATAAATTTTACCATATATAAAAAGCCCAAAATTTTACTCTCCTGTGAGTGAATTGGAAAAACAACAAAAGAAACCCAATCAAACGTGAGTTTTACTCCCACAAACATGTTTGTTTTTTTTGTCTTCAGAAGAGTAAACTTGGGTTATAAATCTGGTTTGAAGAGACTAGCGCTACGCTCGGAGGTTTCTTGAACTAACCCCTCCCCTATTTTTTTCCCCCCCACCAATGAAATGCCACACATGCAGTTTTCTATCAAACTAAGATTGATGGCGACACAGGTTTTCATCCCCTTCCCATACACCCTCTACGTCTTTTTCTCAGCTTTCTCTTTATGTTGATGAATACAAAAAAAAGGTAGAAAGAAGAATAATGTAAGAAGAGAAAATAAGACAAGGAAGATCAAATGAAGAAAATAAGTTCCACGTCACACGGATTCCCCCTTATTTTACAAACATATTTAGATTATTTTTGTTATTCTCTCTAGTTCATGAATATCTTTTCTTCTGTTCTCTTTTTTTTTTTTTTTTTGCTACACGCGAAACCTATTTCCTTTTCTTCAATTCATTTTTTTTTTTACGATTCTTATTTGCACCGTCAATGGGCCAACACTTTTTTTTTTTACCTGACTCTTGAAGAAAGAGTGAGATGGTGATACTAAAGAGGATCAGAAAAACTTCAAACTCTCCTAAACTTTGGGTTAAAGAGTTTTCTCTTAGAAACATGTCTGGCATGACGAATTACACTAAAACACAACAGAGACGGCTAGGGGAAGAAGAGGAAGAGTGAGGGGGAGGGGGGGAAGGACGTTCCATTTGACCGGGAGATGGGAGGTAAAAAAAAATGTTGTTGGAATGTTACATTCTTGCACAGACATTTCAAAGAGCTTAACTTTTCGTAATTATTTTGCTAGAGGAAAGACTGCCATGCTGTTGTTGTTGTTTTTTTTTAAAAAAACTCTCTAACCTTAAGCTTTAGTCAAAACTGTTTATTCATACTACTAACAATCATAATTATATATTAACTTGTTTATTTTATTTTATAAACTGTTCACGGAAATATTCACATACTATAAAAAAAAATCTCGTCCATGAAAAGATCCTCAAACTTTCTGCCATCGTAAAATTAAACCAGGCGAGAGACTGACGACTTAGTCTGCATGCTACCTATACGGTTTGCATACCAAATACATTTTTATTATGCATAATACTAATAATATTGTCAACTTGCTTCAGTGGCCGCATTGTCTAAGCCATCAATCTCGTGTTAAGACTGGCCTGCTGATACGGAGAGGTCTGAGTTTGAGTCCCGGTCTGGTCTACTGAGAGTACTGGCCTGCTGATACGGAGAGGTCTGAGTTTGAGTCCCGGTCTGGTCTACTGAGAGTAGTTTTCCTAAGTAATTTCCCCAACTCTTTCACCAAGCAAATGAATGTACATTTACTCTAAAGTCAACCTTCCCTACCCCTAACCCTTTAGCGTAATTAGTACATAAGCGTGTAATCCGAACGAGTAATAAGACGCGTTACTAAAAAATATGTAATTTTAAAGAGGCCTATAATAAGCTAATCTTTGACCTTTCACTTATATAAAGTGGTTTGTTTGTTTGTTGGCAATAAACTCGGAAAACCACTGAACCAATTTAGACAGAATTTTAACCTATATCTATAAAATAAATATTTGTTCTTGTTAAAACCAATAAAATTGATGGCTTTTCAAATATTCTGTCTTAAACTGTGCGATTAATTATGGTTCTCTATGAATATAATTATTAATCCACTGTCGAATTTATCATTACTATTATGTTTTATAGGCCCGTACACATAATGAGGTCATTAGGGCGCTCTAGATTGTATATAGAGTGGGTATGTTTTCTTTTTAACTTGATCGCCAATCAACTGAAAATCCAAAGAGTAAAAACTAAGAAATCTTAAATTAAATCCAAAATAAAATATATTTTGACTATTTTGGTTGTTTGTAAGGGGTTGTGTTTCTTTGACAAATAAAAAATAATTGCGTTCACGTAACGTTCTGCACACCTTTATTTGATTTGATCTTACAGTTACACAAAGAAAGAGAACGCTTGTGTTGGGTGTGATACATAATTAAATTAATGAACTCGATAGATTATATACTTTCGAGGGGGGGGGGGAGGAAGGAAGATGAGATAAAATGGATACAAACAATCTAAAAAGAAAAACAACATATTTGTGATGCTTTGAGGTTATTTGGAGCCCGCAGGGAGTATACCCCGGAGAAGACTGAAGATACTCCCAACATCTCAACCGACTTCATCCAGTTATTTAGTTTTTCATTCTATTTGAGCCGGCCACGACTCTTTTTTAAGAGTGTGAGAGATGAATTAAAGATTAAAACACTACCAACCCACCACTCTAGCAGACCCAAAGGCGAGAGGGTTGGAAAACTCTCCCTGATTGCACTAACACTCTTCTTGACTCCCTCTTCCCTCCTACACCCCTCCAAGAAGAAGAGGTTAGAAGAAACACACACACACATCTCCTCTTAGCTCATCCAATCACCGATTACTTGAATCGTAATCCTAGGAAAAGGTTCGGTGAAGGGAAGTGAGGCGAACCACTGGCATTTTGTAGTAAGGAGAGAGAGAGAGAAAGAGAGAGAGAGAAGTCCGTGATGCTTTGTTGTAGAGATAAACTTAACGACTCACATACGTTCAGACAAAGCCAAAGTAAAGGTCTTTATTAAAAAGAAAGCACTTTAATTTGCAGTAATAATACGTTAATTTAAATAACTACATGAAGTTGCCGAGCTGGACAGACGTATCAAGTTAATAAAATAAGTCATATTTTAGCACATTTTCAATAAAAATATATTTATATATAAATTATGCCAAAGCTTCATACAGTCATCTTAAAAAACTTTTTATGAAGTAAACAATTTAAATATGGGTGTATATCGTTCGATCCGCCATCTAGTCTGGATTGAGGATAAAAGGAGAAGACTGGTTTCGAAACTAGGTCAGGTGTATAGGAAATGGGTTCCCCTATTTCATTTTCCAATCTGGCTTCAGGAAAATTTGTTATCATTTTATTTAAATTCTACCTTACTCAGACATACTTGGCTAGCCCGGACGGGTAGTGAGATACAATGTAAAAAGGGTATACATTGAAAAATAATTATTTATTGCATATTCTTTATTTTTAATTTTTTTATATATATAAAATACGATTTCACGTCGATTTAATATTGTACTTTTTTTTTAAAAAAAAAGGCGTATCATTACTTGTTTGGGTTATACCTATATATGTTAAGGATGAGGAAGTTTGAATTTAGAGTAAGCGTACCCAAATTTGTGAGGTGGGATAGTGGAAAAACATTTAGGAAAAATCATACTCGGGGCACTTGACCTGCATCGTAACCTCGATCTCCAAGTTAGTTATCGACTCCTCCGGTTTATTGCGATAGTGGAACCTTATACCATTCGACATTCCCTCTAAATTCAACGTTCCCTAACCCTTAACCATTTAGCGTCATGAGTACATAAGCGTGTAATCCGAACGCGTAATAAGACGCGTTTATAAAAACAAATTATGTATTTTTAAAGAGGCCTACAATCGGCTAATCTCTTTATTTTTCAGTAGATGACCTGGCGGTCTAGGGGTAAGGTGTCAGACTTCTGTGCTAGCAGCCGGGGTTCAATCCTCGGGTCCGGCACAGATTTATCTGATTACCAAACCCTTCCTTCACCTCTGACAAGACATATTGTGAATGTGAGGAATGCCAGGCCTCCACCGTGGTTCGTATTCCACGTTAAACTGTAGGTCCTCCATTTCATCTCACAATCACCCTACCATTACACATTAGCGTAAGTGCGTATAACCCGAACGGGTAGTAAGACGTGGTACTAATAATAATAATCTTTTCTTTCACTTATATAAAGAGGTTTGTCAGAAACGGGTCATTTTATGTTGAAGATGTATTAGACAGATCTCAAATATGTACGTGTTAGATTTTGCCAGCCGTGACTTAGGATGGTCTTTCGCTATCTTACCAATTCTCTTTTACACTAATGTGAGAATGAAACGAATAAACTACCTAGTTAATGACACACATATAAGCAAACGTATATTTTTGTTCAAGTGGTTTTGTCTAGAGCTGATTTACAGTCAAGTATTTCTTCATAAATGATAAATTAACATTCCTCCAACCTTGTTTGTTACGTTTGGATACGATATGCCCATGAGGAGGTTGGATCTGGAGTTGGGCGGTAGGAAGACTAAGGGACAGATGGCTGAAGGGAGTAAGGAAGACTGTGGAGGAGAGGACTGGGTCAAGGTGGAGGGTAGGAGGCTGAGAGGAAGACTAAGGAGCAGATGGCTGAAGGGAGTAAGGAAGGGTGTGGAGGAGAGGACTGGGTCAAGGTGGAGGGTAGGAGGCTGAGAGGAAGACTAAGGGACAGATGGCTGAAGGGAGTAAGGAAGAGTGTGGAGGAGAGGACTGGGTCAAGGTGGAGGGAGAGAAGAGAGGACCAGGTCAAGGTGGAGGGGGAGAGGCTTGTATTCCAAACACTTCTACCCACTGGCTGTCCATGATGATGAAGAAGAAAAAAATCTTAGAGAGTTTGAATCAGATTCTATACGACGTGTATTTTTAAGATACGAATAATATAGTTCATAGAAAATTTATAGAATTCTCTCGTAATATAAATGTAATCAAATCTAAGATCAAATAAGCGACATTTAAAAAAAAGTTTTAAGGCATATACAGTTTTTTTAAACGTTATTTATCTCTAAACTATTTCATTATAAACATCTAACCTGAAATAGATCTCTTCATTGAATGAATATATATATATATATATACTACACTAAATATACAACACTATATTTGTGCTGGCGGCCGGGGTTCAATCCTCGGTCCCGGCACAGATTTATCTGATTACCAAACCCTTCTTTCACCTCTGACAAGACATCTTTGGGGAATGCCAGGCCTCCACCGTGGTTCGGATTCCACGTTAAACTGTAGGTCCTCCATTTCATCTCACAATCACTCTACCATTACTCACTAGCGTAAGTGCGTATAACCCGAACGGGTTGTAAGACGCGGTGCTAATAATAATAATAATAATAATAACAACACTATATTAAAACATGAATATATATATATATAAAAATTCAAGTTTTAAATTATTTTAATAGATTTGAATATTACCTTGAAAGTAAAACTATAAAATACTGTTAAAATATTCTCGATTCATATACATGGTAGGCTTAAAATATATTTTAAACAGATTCTGGAAGTATATTATTTATACTTTGCAATTTCTTGCCAAAGTCAGCAATATTATAGGGGTTTTTAAGTTGTTGTTTTTTTTATCGTAAGACAATATCTAGTTCGGTCCCCGCGTAAATAGATGTATATACTCTCTGTGGGAACAGATCGTTGTCTACACGTCATACCCGCAATGAGATGACGTGATGACGGTGATTATGAAGGTGTGGGGCCAGCGAGAAACAATCATACTATGGTTACCATAGGTACCGTATCTCTTTCGTGAAAGATACCTATGGTACCACCAGGAATTGAATCCGGGACTTTTATATCAGTAGTTAAGGGTGCACCCCTAGAGCAAAAGGTATGTCAGAAAATATATTAGTAATGTCAATTTTTCTTCTTTTTCTTTAGTGCTAGCCAACAATGATAAACAGTATACTAATATACAGGGTGTAACATGTATTAATTTACTATCTCATATAGTGATTAAAAAATAATGTACAAATTATATTATTATGTTACGTGATTAGTTTTATTATTCAAGGAGTTAAAAAAAAACTGCTGGATATTATCTCAAAGAGATTAAAATAGCCTTAAGATAAGGGAAACTTAATATCTTAGATAAGGCTACTTGTGGTGTATTATTGAGGGGAAATTTCATGTTCTCAATTAATAGTTAAAAACAGTACAGTTTAGTTGACACGCCTTGGATTAAAACATACATGTGTCATCCTAATAAGCTATTGAAATTAAAATACAATACTACCTCGCTAGTTTTCTAATCCATGCACGTACTAGGAAGAAGCCTCCACAAACGAAACTTTTTTTTAAAAAAAGTCCATCTTGCTTTCGGTTTGTCAGCAAGTCCTTCACCCTTTTTTTTGCCCTCTTTATTTTTATGAAAAAAAAAACCCTACAACAACAATGAGATTTAATATAACTCGTGAAGATGTTAGCAATGCGAGTTTATTTTTGGTATAACCCCTTTAAATTACTTTTTCCCTCTTTAAGTTTTCGTGAGTTTTTTTTTTCATTTACTTAATTGGAATTACAAAGAATTGAAGATGAGCTAGTAGTTTTATAATGAATTAAAAATACCTAACCTATATTCTTACCCCTTCCAACAACAGCTATTATTATTATTATTATTATTATTATTATTATTATTATTATTATTTACCAGGCAATCCATTGCCACCCCCTTTTCGCTCTTATATTTGATCATTAGTTATTAGTTATCCTTGCTTTATTCTAACCTGCTATTATTTTTGTTCAGAGAAACTCTTTTGGATTTAACCCCACCTTTACCCCTATTTTACTGATATTCTTTGTACTTGCTTTTTCTCATGTTTTCTTAGCTCAGCCCCTTTTATCCTCTCATCTCCTTTGATTTTACTGAACTTCCTTTTGTATACAGCATCCTACTATGTCTCTTTCTATCTCTCTCGCTACACATATATATCTCACTGGGGATGTATATCCAGTAATTTTGAAGTTCCCTTCCACTTTGAGACAACACTTACACCACCGTATAGCCAGTCAGGTCTGAGGAGACCCCAGTCTACTTGCATAGCGTTGTAAGGAGCCAGGGATAGTTGGAGGGGAGGGGGGGGGGTGGAGGGTAAATCTTCCTTTTATCCCCAAGGAAAGGAGGTTTTGATTGATTGAGCACGTCATGTAGTGACGTCACCTAGATAATCTGATGCAGTCGAGAGATAACACTTTTATGAATAGTTTATATGGAGAACACTTCCTGGATTTAAGTAGATAAAGATGTATACCTTGATTTTACTACAAATAGATATTTGAAATACCTTGTAAAGAACACAAATCTTTTTCTGTTAGCATTAATAAGATTCTACTATATTATTGGTGTTTTTTAAAGGCATTGATAGTATATATTAAAAGTTACGACTGCAAATAACAGGTCTTGGCGTATGGTTATGTTAAAGTAGATCTAGAAACTTTTCGTTCCGATTATGTACTAGAGTTCTTCTTGTATTCAGACTAATAATATCCTGGACTAGTGTTTTCCGCCTACACCGGCACCAACAACAAATCCACGTCTTACTCTCAAGCCACGCTTCCAAGAAAAGGCAGATAATTTTCTCTGGGCATCACACCAGCACACTCAGCGCAATTTCGCAACTTAACACCCTTCCCCCCTCCCCCCTTAGATGTCCAGATGCCAACATGCCCTTTAGCTCGTCAGTTACGTAACTATATAAGTGTCATTCCTCGCTTCACATAATATATTTTATTGTATAAACTCGACGAAGGAAGAACTTGGACGTAAACCTACATCACCAAAGTATCTAAGAGTCGCTACGAAATGTTAGGCATCTGTCTTTTCACCCCGTCGCAGAGGAAGCCTCTTCAGATACTTTAAGTATCTACAATTTAGAATCTGAGTTTGATTCAAACTCCTCTTTACTATGTCCATCAGACATAGTTTTATGTGTCAGGATATCTGACTTTATTTTCTATGTCCATCAGACATAGTTTTATGTGTCAGGATGTCTGATTTTATTTTCTATGCCAATAAGGCATAGTTTTGAATGTTAGTCTTAACGTTCTTTTTCTAGTCCATAAGACATAGAGTTGTTCGTCATAATTATGACATGTTTTCCACACATGACGTAGTTTAGAATGAAGGGTTTAATGCTTTATTTATCATGGACCATACGTCTTAAATTACTATGCCAGTGTGTCCGACTTCTTTAAGATATAGTTTTATATATTATGCCCATAATTAGGATATCTTTATGGCGGAAATCAGGTTATCTAACGTTTTCTTTTATGACCTAGTTAGGTCAGTGACAAATAGCAGTCATTATTGTATCTTTGTATTGTATCTATTTAGGGTGCGCAACCTGTGGGAGCACTACTAGTTGGTAATTGTGGCCTGCGGAAATAGTGTTCTGTCTCCGACCCCTGTAGAAGTCGTTTTATCAAGTTATACTAATATTGTTTGTACTTATTATTGTGTCCCCTAGTAATGGGTGGAAGTATAATTATACTATTTAAAGTCCAGGCAGTACTTATTAGGAAGTGACCGACCATAGTATGTTAAGCGTGTAGATGCCTGATTGCTCGCCATGTACTACTTGTAAAATGTTGGTTCCTCTACAAGGAAACTAACCTTTGGTTATCGTAACTCTCTTGGGAGTTAACTCAAGTTAGCTGCCACTATGTTGAGACAGACGCTCCTTCGTAGGAGAATGAACCTTGATCCTCATTTTAAGACTTACTAGACTAATCTATTATATATCTTAACTTCTGTTAGTGCCGTGTCGCCAAATTGTTTATTTCTATTCTGGCGTATTGTGAAGTTTACGATCGTAGTAACTGAATAGTTATCTTTAATAACAACAGAAATGTGGGGAATGCCAGGCCTCCACCGTGGTTCGGATTCCACGTTAAACTGTAGGTTCTCCATTTCATCTCATTATTATTATTATTATTATTATTATTATTATTATAACAATGGGCTGTTTGATCAAAAATGTATTTAAATATATATGTAATTCTATTTCTCTTGTTTACATTTAATTACACTGATTTGCTAAACTTATATATTTCTCTTATGTCTCACCCTTTCTAAAACTTCCTTATTTAACTTTGTTTGTAATTATTATCGTCAATTCTTCTACTTGATAGGGGAAGCAATTATTCATGGTATTCATTTATTTTTACTTTCTCTCTACACCTCAGAGAGAAAGTTTTGTGATCGTCAAAAAATCTAACTTGAGATTTTGATAAATGTCGACGTTTCATGGCCCCAAGAAACAAACAAAAATAACGTTTTTGCAACGCCGTCTGTCCTATCTTTCTGTCTGTTCGTGCGCCCGTCCTTCTGTCTGTCTGTCTGTCTGTACTCCGGGCTAGACCCGAAACGTGTTTACCGATTGGGCTGAACCTTGATATCTCGAGGTTTTATAAGGTTCCCCCGAGGGGTTTGTGGAATTAGATATTTAACCCTAAATTTAATGGTATTTTACTGAAGGGCAAAAATAGAAAAAAAATCTATTTTCTCAAAATTCGCTTTAACGATTTTGAATAAATTGTATATGAATTATAGACATTGTTTATCATTATAGACAAGATGACAATTCTTATTTTCTTATAAAAATGACATACAGGTTACTTTAAAGGAAGGAAATTTTCCAATTTTAATCATTTCTCCGCAACTATTGAATGTATGAATTAACTTATAATTGTATAATTTTAATACTATTAAAGATAAAATTATTTTATTTGAAAAATATGTTTATAAAACCAATATCTTCTTTGATCTTTATTCTCTGTAAGTAAGGAAAATTGTATAGTATTTCATTTATGATATTTGGCTTAGTGTTTCTACAACAATCTAGTATTTTGCTGTCGGTGACCTGGCGGTCTAGGGGTAAGGTGTCAGACTTCTATGCTGGCGGCCGGGATTCAATCCTCGGTCCCGGCAAAGATTTTTCTGATTACCAAACCCTTCCTTCACCTCTGACAAGACATCTTGTGAATGTGAGGAATGCCAGGCCCCCACCGTGGTTCGGATTCCACGTTAAACTGTAGGTCCCTCATTTCATCTCACAATCACCCTACCATTACACATTAGCGTAAGTGCGTATAACCCGAACGGGTAGTAAGACGCGGTGCTAATAATAATAATAATAATAATAATAATAATAATAATAATAATACTATTATTTTGCTTCACAAATCTTACTCTATTTTAAGATAAAAGTGGGAGAAATTCTGTGCGGTGCACCGCACTATTTTTAAATGAGGGTTTCTGACAAACTGATCCATTCCTGCTCCTATAGAGCATAACTTACGAGCTACCATCATTCATGTTTGTTAATTGATTAATGCTTTTGTTCCATGTAGGCAAAGCTTACTTGGAAGCCGTATTTAAAATGTTATCGGTAGACGCTAAAACAACCTATGAAAGCATAATTCCCTTCAGCAATGTGTGTGTTGTGGTAAGCCTGTCGTGACTTGGGAAACCTCATTGTGAACCGCCATTACTTTCAATTACAGCGCCCTTTGAGTTCAGTGCTTATGTGGGAGAGGAAATTGCGGAGCGCGAGGGGGGCTAATTTTGGTTCGGCGTTGCGAAACTCACGAATGCTAAGAGGCCAGATATATTTATTTATCACAGTTTCATATTTTTATTTATTATATAAAGTTGGGTGCCTGGGAATAGACTAAACTACTTTTCAATATATGTCAATGTATCTGTGCGTATCTAAGCTGTATTTATATAAATAATAATTTACATCGGGGTTATAGTGAAGCAAGCCGTGGAACTTGTTTGGGTATGAACTATCATATTATTATTATTATTATTATTATTATTATTATTATTATTATTATTATATTATTATTATTATTATTAGCACCGTGTCTTACTACCCGTTCGGGTTGTACGCACTTACGCTAATGTGTAATGGTAGGGTGATTGTAAGAAGAAATGAAGGACCTACAGTTTAACGTGGAATCCGAACCACGGTGGAGGCCTGGCATTCCTCACATTCACAAGTGTCTTGTCAGAGGTTAAGGAAGGGTTTGGTAATCAGAGAGATCTTTGCCGGGACCGAGGATTGAACCCCGGTCGCCAGCACAGAAGTCCGACACCTTACCCCTATACCACCAGGTTCACCATGTAGTAAGATAACTCTATGCCGGGACCGAGGATTGAACCCTGGACCTCCAGCATAGAAGATTGACACCTTACCCCTAGACTGTCAGGTCACCGTGTAGTAAGATAACTCTATGCCGGGACCGAGGATTGAACCCTGGACCTCCAGCATAGAAGACTGACACCTTACCCCTAGATTGTCAGGTCACCATCATAGACACGGAGGAGGGAATGTACCACAAATATATTTAACCTAAATTGTTATAAAAAAAGTTTCTTGCTATAACAGGAGGCTTTGGCTGAGAAAGCAAGAGATATTTCAGGGCTGAAAGCATTTGCGACAGTCGTTCCACTGAAGGAAAAAGTGAGAGCCATCTTGTTTCACAGTGATATAGCAAATGTTTATATTCAATTTCAACAAAACTGCAAAAAAACTTGATGCAATTCGGTTCTCACAGTGTACACAAGAGAAGTAATTATAAATTGTCAGGACAATCGACTGGATATTAATGTCTAAAGTGTCCGTCTCATGTTGTAAACAATTATTTAAGATGAGAGCTGGGCACCCCACACCGATAAACTTGTTTTTAATTAAATCTTAAACTTAGAGACGTGTGATACTACCCTAAACATTAAGTTACAATTTCACCAGAAAATGCGATGCACTTTTCGACGAGGTTAGTTGTTATGAGTGTCCCATGAATATATTCTGCGATTGTTTGTAATGTCTCATTTGGGTTAATTTGAACTTTTAATAAGTTATGCTTGCAGAGCACCTTTTTCTCAGTTAAAATATTGAATCAACACTGGAAATGTCTTCTCAGCAAGGTGGTTGATTGCATCAGTAACCACTCGACAAAAAGGAATATTAGTCATTGTTTTGCGCATTACCTCAGCTGCATGAGGGGAAATGACACCATTAATAATTGCCTCAGTTTTAATACGTGCACTGGAGATTATCTTAGCTGTTTCTGAGTCAGGAAAAAGTGTTTTCGATAAACCACCGGTGCAGTCTGTCGATTTGTATCTGTTGTGATGCCAAGTTAGCTTCAACCACATGTACGAGCGTATTTCCAAACTTTTTGTGCCTGGTTGCAAGAAATAGCTTCTGAATTTTGATTAAATGCTTTCACCTCGAACATTATTTTTTGTGCTTCGCTGTTTCCATATGCACTTTAAAGTCTAATATTGTCCTTTGTTAGAAAGTGACACGGATGTATTTTTTTTCTTTAGCTCGTCAGTAAATTTGCATTTACTTTTAGGCATTTTACGAAATAAATCTCAATCACGTTACAGTGAAATTTAAAATCAAGTCAAAATTACGGACTTATTTCTTAAACCAATAGGAACCATTTTCAATGCCACCACCCAATAACACATGACGGGCTACAATCATACACGTACAACCATCCAACTCTCACAAAGAGGGGAAACTGGGTGCAAAATACAAATACAGCGTTTTTAGTGCCATATATGGGAATTCTCAAGAGAGCAGTACTACATATATCCATTAGGCCTAGATTCCACTGCCATCACTACTAACAAACGTTGATAGCGTAATTTTTAAATTAACCAAAATATAAACATATATTATCTAGTATATATATATATATATATAATGAATTAATCACTAATATTTTGATTCTTCTTGGAAACATCGCTAATAAAAAGAACCAAACAATCTTGTATTTTTTTTAAATCTGCCAGGATATATATTTTACGCCCCTAAAAAAGGACATGCCCGGGTAAAAAAAGGACGTATGGTAACCCTGGTCTGAATTTGCTTGCTACATGGAGCTCGGTGTTTGAATCTTGGCTAGGCTGATTGCGGCGATTCCCGCGTTTGCCGCAATTTTAAAACCAATTTAATTTCATGCCCAGTGTACCCGACAGTGAAACGGAAGGCTAAGGAAATCCAGGAGTAATATCTCACTCTCCTACCTCTGTTCCTCTAGTCTAAACCGCGGTTGGTCAGTAGTGTTTGGGACTGAATTATTTTTATTGATTCTTCTAATCCGAGTCATCCTCAATAGAAAGACCCACCCTAAGGAAAGAGGCCCATCATCATTGAGTACCTACCATCGAGAGAGACCCACCCTTTAGAGAAAGACCCGCCCTCAAGGGAGAGATCTAACATCTAGGGAGAGATCTAGCATCTAGGGAGAGATCTAACATTTAGGGAGAGACTCACCCTTTAGGGAAAGACCCGCCCTCTAGGGAGAGATCCAACATCTAGGGAAAGACCCGCCATCTAGGAAGATGCCCACCCTTAAGAGATATGGACCCACCCTCAATATAGACATACATCTCCAAGGGGAAAATCTGCGTTAAATGGCATGGGTAAAATTTACATTATTACATTTTTACAAATTTCAGAGACAAACAAATCCCTGAACTCGAGCAATAACAAATATTGACAGATCACAGATTATATTAATGAGCGTAGTTACAACAATTAAATAGATATGGATTTGAGTATTTCCCCCTTTCCCCGTTCTTCCCTCCGTTTCCCAACAAAAATAATTTAAAATAATAACTTATATTTATTGTATCTCAATCATGCTAATGGATTAATTTCCATTAACTATGCTAAGAGAGTCGGTTCGATTCTCTATTGGTGCAATTTGTAATTTCATAATATTGTAGATTGGACTAAATAAAAAATTATTGGTTTTGTTAAATAACGAGTTTGTTTCAAATGCAAAGTTTAAAAAAATTAATTCTTAACTATCAATAATATACATTTTTTACGCCTATTCAAAGTGAATAATATTCTTGACTCATTTTATGATAATTAAGTGCAGTTTTAAAAAGTCACAATAATATTTTTCTAAATATTTATAAGCCCAAACTACTATTTGAGCTATTATAAAATTTAATAATTTCATTTAACTTGTACCTTGGTAATTATATTGCTCTACTCTTCAATTAACTTAAAAAATCTCGACTGTGCGAATTTTCCAACCCACAGTCACGCCAGGTATCTTAACACGAAGAAAACTCTAATTGAACCCCAAGACTTGAAGCCTTAATTGCTTTTACTCAACACTTTTGGAGATGGCTTTTACAGCTTTTTATTCACTCTGTGGTCCCCTATTTCCATCTAAATACACAAAAAAAACAGGGTTTTATATAGTTGCTTATTTAATTTAAGGATAGAAATATATATTTTTTACAAACAAAGGGTGACTTGGCGGTCTAGGGGTAAGGTGTCTTCTGTGCTGGTGGCCGGGGTTCAATCCTCGGTCCCGGCATAGATTTATCTGATTACCAAACCCCTCCTTCACCTCTGACAAGACATCTTGTGAATGTGGGGAATGCCAGGCCTCCACCGTGGTTCGGATTCCACGTTAAACTGTAGGTCCTCCATTTCATCTCACAATCACCCTAACATTACACATTAGCGTATAACCCTAACGGGTAGTAAGACGTGGTGCTAATAATAATAATACAAACAAAGCCTAAATTTAGGCTACATGCAATAGAAGTTTAGATTTTACTAGGCTTGTCAGAGCAATATGGTCAATCTGTCGTGGACAGATCTAAAGTCTAGTGGTTTATAAATGCACCCAAGAGTGGTGGTTGTAAACGTTATCCATTACTCCGCTGAACTTTCTAGTGTTATCCGCTCGCCTCTAGTGTTAACTAAACCACCCCCTTATCGCTTACAGCCCTCTTAGCTTTGCTTAGTTCGCTCTCGTATTCATCCCTACCCCTCGACTATCGTGTAAATTACCGTCAACAATAATGAACACATACTCCGACACTAAGTGAAAGCAGAGCCAACATTTTCTAACGTGTGTTGACTATTATTCTCTTGGAGCACTGGCAACGTTAGAGTTTACATTTATTTGCTGTTGAGTGAATAGGGAATGCAAGTTAAGATTAGTGTTTTGGCAGTTTTTTTATAGCAAAGCCCTTTTTTTTTACGAAAAACATAAACATAAGAGTATTGTTTTCTTCACTTGGTTACCTCAATGGTTCTTGAATAACTGTTAAAGAGTGTCCTGGAAATTCATGACAACTTTTCATCTTCATTTAAATAGTTTGTCATCTAATGTCTCTATGCTCATGTCAGACATTCAACAACTGTTGATATCAACATGTGAAGAAAACTGAACTCTGTGTTTCTATTGGAGCAATGTTTTATTTAATATATGATCAAAAATATGCTTTGATATAAAAACTCCAAATAAACTACCCTTAACTCGCGTTCCCTGCATGCTTCTCCCACCTTAAGGCCTAGTCATAGCTATTTGCTACCACACAGTGCCATTTTTAGGATTAGGTACTTCAGCTCTCAATTATTTTAAATCTATAATCTTACAGCAAACAAATTAAATATCTACATTATAAACTTGGTGACCTGGCGGTATAGGGAAAAGGTGTCAGACTTCTGTGCTGGCGGCCGGGGTTCAATCCTTGGTCCCGGCACAGATTTATATGATTACCAAACCCTTCCTTCACCTCTGACAAGACATCTTGTGAATGTGGGGAATGCCAGGCCTCCACCGTGGTTCGGATTCCACGTTNGGCACAGATTTATCTGATTACCAAACCCTTCCTTCACCTCTGACAAGACATCTTGTGAATGTGGGGAATGCCAGGCCTCCACCGTGGTTCGGATTCCACGTTAAACTGTAGGTCCTTCATTTCATCTCACAATCACCCTACCATTACATATTAGCGTAAGTGCGTATAACCCGAACGGGTAGTAAGACGCGGTGCTAATAATAATAATAATGATACATTATAAACTTGAGTGCTTTCTTTATTTTAAAAGAATTTATATCATTGGTTTTAAAAAAAATGGTGTCAGTCCACAATCGAGTTATACTGACCCAGCAGCCGCTACAAATAGTGTCAACTTCTAACGATAGAGGGTGTCACGTGGTCAGCACAACGAATCTTCCCACCGTTAATCTCGGTTTTCTAGACCATATACACTACTTTAACATCCAAGTACCCGCCTCGGTGGCGTAGTTGGCTAACGCGCTTGTCGTGTTAAGCTCGACTGCTGAGGACGGGGAGGTCTAGGTTCGAATCTCGGTCGGGTGAACTGGGGGCGATTTTTCCTAAATGTTTTTCCACTCTCCCTCCACGCAAATTTTGGGTTCACTTCCTCTAATTCAACCTTCCCAATTCCTAATTCATTAGCGTAATTAGTACTTAAAGCGTATAACCCGAACGGGTAGTGAGACGCGGTACTAAATATTATTATTAATATTATTATAACATCCAAGTAGCTCCTCATTTATCCACACGGGGCTGAATTGGTCCCGTTACAGACCCACTGGATCACAGTAAAACTTGGACGCGCTGGGGATTGAACAGGGACCTCGGGATCTGTAGCCACTAGACCACAGAGGTGGTCTTTGTTTGAATATAAGTTCTTCAATAGTTAATATTCTTAAAAACGGAGAGGGACATTATTTGTGAGTTATTCAAACGTTTAATATGACGTGGCTATTGTTGGGTCTACTGGTGTTAATATAATCACTACCCCTTCTACCACAAAATCTTGACGTTTACAAATGACAATACAATCTACTATATCTTTCAAGAGCTGAGTCTTAAGGCTTTAATTTGTTTGGCACATTTAATAACGTTCTCCAGGCTATGCTAATTACAGGATAAACAATACAAAGAGAAATGAGACTTTTGATTTAAATATTTGTGGAAAGTCACCTCTATCTCAAGATATATTAATTATTCTTCTCTCAGTCTGACGTGGTCCGATAGTGAGAAGTCAAAATGATTTTAAAAAATCATAATAATTAATAATATTTAGCACCGCGTCTTACTACCCGTTCGGATTATACGCTTTAAGTACTAATTACTCTAATGGATTAGGAATTGAGAAGGATGAATTAGAGGAAGTGAACCCGCATTTTCGTGGAGGGATAGTGGAGAACCATTTAGGAAAAACCACCCCCAGTTCACCCGACCGAGATTCGAACCTTGATCTCCCCGTCCTCAGCAGTCGAGCTCAACACGACAAGCGCGTTAGCCAACTACGCCACCGAGGCGGGTAAAAAATCATAGAACCGCGTTTTACTACCCGTATGGGTTATACGTTTATGTGCTAATTACGCTAAAGGTTTTAAGGATTAGAAAGGTTATATTTATAGGAAGTGTACCGACATATTCGTGCAGGAAGAGTGTAAAACCATTTCGGAAAAAAAAAACTCAATACACCCGACCGAGGATTGAACCCCGGACCACCAGCACAGACGTCTGAAACCATACCCCCTAGAACGCCAGGTCACCCGCCGAAGCTGTTGAGCAGATAACAGTTTAAGGGGTAATTTTATGAATCATCAAAAAACTCATTTCCAACGTTCAAGTATCTCACAGTAATTAAATAGTGACTGTTGAATAACATTTAAAGTCGGACTTGTTAAAGTGAAAACTAGGTAATTTTTAACAAAATGTTAATAAAACAGTCAGCGCTCTCTGATTAAAGTGAAAGGTAAGATAGACACCCTCCCTTTAAAATAGGTTGAGTAGTTTTTACTTGTTGTTATGGTCAGAACAGAAAAATCTGTATATATATTTGAGATTTTATTTTTTGCTCTGTAGAGTCAGATATATTTTAATATTATAAATACTAGGGCTTGGCATGTCACGTGTGTATTAGCATTCTGGTATAAAGTAAGGAACTTTAAGAAAATACAAACCCCCATCTATAGTTTGGGTCCAAGTCCAGGCTATGACGTCACATTTTCTACAGGTGTGATCTTTGAGGATCTCTCTAGGAAGATAGGTTCAAGCTAGAGAACAACTATTATTTTAACCCTGTCTTTGAAATGATCTGTAAAATTACCCATTTTCACCATCCTACGACTTTCCCAGGTCCCACAACCTACAACTGAATACTAAGATCGTTACAGTATTATATATTTATATATACATTGCAATGTGAGACATTTTACCTTCTGGAAGGTGGCGCCCTTAAATGTTAGCGTCTCTTTTCTCAAGAACACTGTAGAGACTTAAACAATATTAATGTCAAATGTGCTACTAATTGGAACTAATATATCTCTCTTGTTTGACGCGTACATGGTCCGTTGTTGTTCTCAGCTCCCGTTATAAGATATGGGGGTGAGCTCCACCCCTAATTGCTCCAGGAGGTTGGATGGTTTCTCGCTAGAATACACCCCCTTGGAAATGATTAGTTGGTCCTGCAAACATCAAGCTAACCAGCTGAGCTTCTTCCATTGAGATGCAAAACCTACTCCGCCAAGAGTTTGCGTTTCGCTGGGGTGGGTTCATTCCGGAAAATGTGTTTAGGACTTGGAATCAAACTCGCGTATTTTGGTTTAGTTTGCCATCTATTTACTCATCTTTGACGGACACGTTTTACAAATATTTAAACTTATAAATTAACCTATGTGAATAAGATCCCGCTTCGGTGTTCGAATGATCTATGGCGTCACTTTCACAATATATCGGAATTACGATGGCGGATAGATCGGGGTTCGAATTCTTGTTTGGTGTACTGAGTGTTTTATTATATAAAATGGTTTTCCACTCTAAATGCAATAGTATTGATCCTTAACATATTAGCATTGAATCTAGGTGATAGCAAAAATTTAAAGTAATTGACTTATATAAACTTATAATATATATTAAAGCCGTACAATATGATGATTGATAGTTTTGAACCAAAATTGGTGTAACACCCTTATTTATAAAGTTTCTAATAATAACTTCTTCACTTGTTATAAATATTTGTATTTTGATAAAAAGATTTTCTGCAGTTGAGCGTGATTGCAGAATAAATCTTAGTTGAATATTACTTGTTACCCGCTTCGGTGGCCGCACGGTCTAAGGAGCTACTTTATCAGTAGACTAAACTGCCGATGACTGGAGCATTGAGGTTTGAACCTCGTCGGCTGTATTGAGAGTGGTTCCCCCCCCCCCCCCCCTGCTGCTTTTACATTATTCCTTTATTATAAACTCATATGGATTAATATAAGGGGGAGTGCTCGTTGGCGTGAGGGTATGAGTGGCGGTTTCCATGGTT
>CABFVX010005647.1:3098-16257 GCA_902151425.1 Timema shepardi | reverse complement strand
CCCCCCCAATGATTTTCCATTATCCCTCCACGCAAATTATGGTACATTTCCTATTAATATAACCTGAATAGTTCCTAAAACCATGAGCGTAAAAGCCGAACGAGTAGTAAGATGAGGTGCTAAAAAAATATGACTAATTCTAAAAAAAATTAACAAAATGTCAATGATAATTTTTTTTAATAAGTCCTGCCCTTACCAATAATAAAAAATTATTTCTTTGGTTGGGTTGTCAAAAACTAATAAGGTACTGTAAGATAAATCAAATCAATTGAATAAAACTAGTAGACAAATTAAAAACACTTTTTTTTTCAAAAATGTAGAAATAACTTTATTCAAATTAAGAAATTGATTTTGAAAGCCCTACATTTTTTTTTCTCAACCTGTGAAAATTTAATCTAATTCAAATTTGCGTTTTATTTTTAGTTACAACTTTAATTTTACCTGAAAATTAAATGGGTTTAAATTTTACAATTGCCATCACCATTCTTAAATTTTAATTCAAGTAAAAAAAAGTTACAAATCATAGTTGTTAAAAACAATTATCAATTATCATTTATTTCTTTTTGTGTTGTTATAATAGGGTATATAATCAAATTTTATATGTCTAGATAACACCACAGCGATTCCTGTAGTCTTCCATTTCGATGAACGAATTATGTTTTGTCCTCACATTTTTATTCCTATTTCCTAATGATATCTCCGATCCAGTTTTCAATGGCCCAAGTTTTAATTATTAAATGTGTGACGTGGGCACACACGAAAATTACCCCAAAGGGATTAATAAAATAGCACCCGCCTTCATATCCTTCCACCTCTTTCTATCCTCTCCTCCTTCCGGCCTCCTCTTCCAACCCTTCATCCCCTCCTCTCTTGTTTTATAATATCCCCCACTCCCTGCAATTAGTGAAGGGAGTAAGTGCAGCTGTTATTGAATACGTCTGGACGTATTACAAGAGCTATCTTTAGTACCACAGATAAAAGGGATTAACTCTTAACCTAAAATGGTAAGGATTGACATCAACTTTCTAACAATTAAGTCACACTATTTTGTAACTATATTAACCTAGTACAACAAACCATAAGCTTATAGTAGACACTGCCATTAAAAAAATGAATAAAATGATTTGATTTAAAAAAAAATTGTAATAACAGTTTTCCAAAAAACGCTTCTTTTTTCATTTAAATCTTTGAATAAAGTAACTTTAATTTGTACGAGTATTTTTTTATTCATAAAACATTTGTTCTGCTTACAAGCATAAAATATGTGTAAATTTATCAAATAATTTAATTGCTAAAAGACTAAAAACGTTCTTGGAAAAGAGAAGTTATAAACTGAAATAAAATTCACCCATTCGTAGAGGATAAGCTCGATAACACTACAATCAAAGTTAACTCGCCTATATGCTAAGAGCTAAGGATCCCGAGTTTGGCCTAAAAATGTATCATTAGCTTAATGTGGGTCTTCCCTTTCAAAATGAGGAATTAACGGTCGGGGGATAAATGTTGTCTGTTCTATCTATATAAAGTTAGTATATAAGTCGTGTGCTGATATATTCATTCAGTTCAGAAAGTGCACGTTAAATAACTAAACTAAATTAAATGTATATGTATATATGTACATATACATATACATATATGTATATATGTATATGTATATATATGTATATATACATATATATATATGTATATATATATGTAATTTAGTTTAGTTATATAAATAAATAAATTAATTAAATTTATATATATATATAAATGTAATTTAGTTTAGTTATATAAATAAATAACTAAACTAAATTAAATTGATATATATATACTGAGTAGAAGCCGATATGCTGGATAGCCATTAAGGTAGGCTGAGCATTTCGTGCCCACTCCAATGCGTGACAGAAAAAAGTCAATCGAAGTCTAACTTGAACACGATTTACCTTCATTAGTTTAATTTATCTGTTTATTTAAATAACTAAATACTCGCAGAAGATATCCATTTATATTTTTGAAAAAATGTTAAGTTTCTAATACAGTTGATATAATTTAAATATATATAGTTGCTTTAAAACGATACTTTAATTAAATTTAATCGTCATTACTAGGTCATCAATCTTGCGGTTGGGTTACTGCGGATCTCCAGTTTTGTTTATCATGGGAAAATATTTTATATCTTTGTACCTTCTTCTGCCAAAATTGTCCAATATATATGAGTCATCTACTCTAGTTCTGGGATTTCCCCTTCCATATCTCCTTCTAGAACTATCTTCTCAAAACTATCATGTCTCACCAAATGGCCTACCAATGTCATGTTTACTTTTATTTGTTGTGTCTTCAAGAAATTCTTGGTGACCTGGTGGTCTAGGGGTAAGGTGTCAGACTTCTATGCTGGCGGCCGGGGTTCAATCCCAGGTCCCAGCAAAGATTTATCTGATTACCAAACCCTTCCTTCACCTCTGACAAGACATCTTGTGAATGTGTGGAATGCCAGGTCTCCACCGTGGTTCGGATTCCACGTTAAACTGTAGGTCCTCCATTTCATCTCACAATCATCCTACCATTACACATTAGTGTAAGTAGTTATAACCCGAACGGGTAGTAAGACGCGGTGCTAATAATAATAATAATATTTGTTGTGTACCTTTCCAAAGTTTCCATCTTCATTTACTTTTCTTAGCAGTTCTGCATTTCATACGTTTTTAATTATCTTGATCGGCCCAGTATTTTTTTTTTACAAATATTAATCATTTATCTCAAACTCACTTTTTAAAATCTTAACATAAATGAACAAAACTGCATTTAGTGATAAACAAAATATATGTTCCAGGCAATTAAAAAAATGTGCATCTTGACATTTTAATGTTTTTTAAAAAATATCTTACATTTTTTTTTTACATTTTACCAAAAACCGGGACAAATGGCCACCCTACATTAAGCACCCCCACTTAATTAAAATAAAATATTCTCATAATTCTATTTTCATTATGGGAACGTCAGCTCTGAAGCTTCTAAACCACTAAAGTAATCCTTGCTGATCATTTCCTCTTATGAACCCATTAAAAATGGTTTATTTGTTTCAAACAATTTACTCTTATTTCAGCAAAAAAGAAGTTTTCACGTGAAACTTAAATGTGCTAATTTCACTTTTTCGAGATCTAAATAAAATAATTAATTCAAACTGTAAAATGTTTAAGCCATAAAAGAAATGTTGATACCTTTCGAAACCATTTTGGTGTGAACCATAAAATGTAAAATAAATTATTTTACATTTTATTGTCATTTTATTTTACTAAATAAATAATAAACTTTTTTTTTAAAAAAAAAATGCAAGATTTTGGGAAGTCTGGAGCTTGTTTTGGCAATCCGAGAGACTGACCCTTAATGAGGGTATTTTGAAGACTCTTGACTGAACCCAAACCGGGGGATAGTATGCCGGATGCGAGTGGCCATTAAATGACTAAAATTATGTCTCGGCTTCTAATTGGTGTTAGTTGCTGCCCCTTACTGGCATGTCTTTTTACCCGCAACTCTCACTAATTCAAAGGCAGTACAAGGAAAACACATTTTAACTAGAGATGACCCGCTTCTATGACCATCTGGTCTAACGCGCTACTCTTGCAGTAGATTGGACTGCCGATAACGGGGAGATCGAGGTTCTAATCTTGGTCGGGTGTAACAAGGGTGGTTTTTCCAGATGATTTTCTTCTCTCAATACGCAAATTCAAGTACACTTCCTATAAATACAACCCTGCTCTTCGCTATCACATTAACGTAATTAGTACATACTACATAAACGTATAACTCGAACGAATAGTAAGACGCGGTGCTAAAAAAAACTCGATACGGGATGCTCAAATGTCGAAATCTTCGAATAATATTGTATTCGAGAGATACGAGATTTTTAATATATATAACGAATACAATATTTATCAAGTCCTTGACTTGCTATAACAATTTTAATCAATTGCTAAAAGTGATTATATAGATTCGTGTAGCTAGAAGAATAAAAAAATATTTTAAAAAGGCAAAAATTGTATTTACATAATTAATTTACTAAAAAAAGTGTTTTCTTTGATGTTTATGAATCAATAAACATGACAAACAAAATTGTATTGATCAGTGGCATGAATAAGTCTTAAAAAAAAAAATTTAAATATTATTACTAGCGTCTTACTACCCGTTCGAGCTATACGCACTTACGCTAATATGTAATGGTAGGGTGATTGTGAGATGAAATGGAGGACCTACAGTTTAACGTGGGATCCGAACCACGGTGGAGGCCTGGCGTTCCACACATTCACAAGTTGTGATTAATACACGTCTTGTCAGAGTTGAAGGAAGGGTTTGGCAATCAGATAAATCTGTACCAGGACCGAAGATTGAACCCCGGACCCCCAGCATAGAAGTCTTGGCACTTTACCCATAGAATGATAAGTCAGCCAATATTTTTAGTTAAATTTTAAATATTTCCAATGTTAACTTAAATTACATATTTTTAAAGATTTGAGGATTCAAATTTGGTTTCTCTATTCGAAAGGAAATGTAAGATCCACAGTCGAGAAATATAGGACTCTACCCTTCTTTAATTATTTTAGGTAAATGCGCTCGCTTATACAGACTCGCTTTGCTCGTTGGGGGCTCCGCCCCCAGACCTCAAGTTGAGTTTTTTTTACAAGAGAATATAAACTAATGTAATTCCAGAGCAGTTTTTTTTATAGGACTTACCGTTTAGCCACAAGAGACCTTTAAGGAAAGGTCCACGCCGACTTTAAAGTTGCTCCGCTATTTAGAATTTTTTATTTCGGGGGTTTGCCAAATTTCAAGTTCCTAGCTCATCTGGAAATGAGTAAACATTAATGTCAGTATAATCACTATGCAGTGAACACTGAGAGAATTATAACCTAACTCCGACCTGTTTGATAACCAGGCTGTTTGCTATTTAATCACCAGTGTTAACTGCCTTCAAAAAACATCTCACGAACTTAATTTTAAATTAATTAAAAATAAACATATAATATGGAAAAACAGGGAACCTATTATTTCCCGGAATATAAATATGAATTTCTCTGAACACAAAATATTTGTCAAGTAATTAATTAACAGTCCCTTTATTCCTAGAATATCTATTTATATTCATATCATTCAGAATCATATACCCGTATCCATTCTCGTCGATATTTCAAAAAGTATCATATAATTAAACTTTCATCTATAACTCGTAAATTTGGACAAATTACACTTTAACGTGACCTGGCGGTATAGTGGTAAGGTGTCAGACTTCCATGCTGGCGGCCGGGGTTCAATCCTCGGTTCCGGCACAGATTTATCTGATTACCAAACCCTTCCTTCACCTCTGACAAGACGTGTATTAATCACAACTTGTGAATGTGAGGAATGCCAGGCCTCCACCGTGGTTCGGATCCCACGTTAAACTGTAGATCCTCCATTTCATCTCACATTCACCCTACCATTACACATTAGCGTAAGTGCGTACAACCCGAACGGGCAGTAAGACGCGGTGCTAATAATAATAATAATAATAACATGGGAATCAAACCCATGTGTCTTTTTTTTTACGAATATATCTGACGCGTACTAAAGATAATGTTGATCTCCCAAGCTTCACTAGTTATGTACGGTTAAACGTATAAGCGTATGCTTCCCTCATTTTGTCTAGTAGTTATGTATCATTTTAAACTTTATGTTTAGTTACTAATCTCTTGCGGGGACATATTACAGGTTGATTCAAAAGTATGCAAACATAGAGAAAACAATACTTGCCTCTATGGCACCGGATTCTGTAGACAATCTACGTGTACTTTTTTTTTTTAGATTCTTTTCAAACGTTTACAACACCATGGCCAACGTGACTTCGTTAGTATATATATACTTGAACGTCCACGTCTAGGTAGGTCAGTAGCACTTTCGATATTTCGGAACTTCTCAATAAGTTTGGCAACATTGTCGTGTGATATATAACCGCTGGGGTGTTGTATCCTGTTTAAATTACTCTGCAACCTTCAGACGTCTTTCCGAACAGGCCAGGAGAATTATCTCTTCAAGTTATTCATTTTTTTGCCAAAGGTATTTAAGAGTGACACCTAAAAAAAATGTATCTTTATCCATGGAGACTTTTGAATCAGCCTGTATAATATGTTATGCTACTTCAAACATTTATTTTCCATTTCAAGGCTCATAATTTGATTAAAATGTTAAGAGATGACCGAAAAGGAAGATTTAAAGAACTGGAAAAAGTTATTTTCTCTTTACTGTGTCTACGCTAGTGAATACGGATGAGGAAGGTAGAAATCTATTGACAATGTGCCCATATTTGCATATAGGTAGAGTGGGGAACGATTTAGAAAAAACCTCAATACACTTGACTGTGGTTCGAACCCCGATCTCTACGTTCCCCACCAATCTAGTCTGACACGAGTGACGCGTGAGACATTGCGACCACCAATGCAAGTTCTTGGAAAATTACTTATTGATATGGGTCAGAAGTAATGTGCACTGTGACGTAGCTGGTCTAACACCCTAAAAAGTCAGGAGACTTTTTAAAGTGAAACTCACCTGCCATGATAAGGGTTTGAGCATTCATTTGTCTGGATAACAGATAGGCCCTACCTCTTACGAGGCTCTTCCAGCTCATCATGGCTGTGTCCTTTGAGCGTAGCCACGCACTTTAACATGCGCAGCGAGCCCATGCCTGCTATCAATCTCCTTCATCTCAGGACAATCGGGAACCCCCCCGCCTTGGCCATCTTCCGTCGACGGGAGGATTCGGCTCCTCCTTCCGTGAGTGTTGGATGCTCATGTAGAGGTGTTGACTTCACTGGGAAGGTCAGGAATCACCCAAAAAAGAGGGGGAGGGCCTCACCCCCGTTGATTCCCGCACAGGAATGGGCCAGACACAAAACATATTAGCAATTTTGAAGGTTGGATGGTAGGGCTTGCANATATATATATATATTCAGGATGACTTCCATTCATTAAGATTTTTGTTCAAAATGGAAGCTAGATATGGGACTCTAGCCTGAGGAGAGAGAGTTGAATTAAAGGTATCTAGTTCAATTCCCGTTTCCATGTGTCATAAAATAAAATAACATATATTTTCTAGTGAATATACACAAAATTTGTCATTTGGAAACAACTCCTTTTTACTGGTTTCAAACAAATGTATACGCAGACACATTTTAAAATTCAGCCAACGCCTTTGCACAGTATAACTGTTTGCCATAACCAAACCAAGCCGACATTAAGATTTCGTGTACGTCAGCCGTATCGAGATGGCTGGTAAGTATCTGCGTGTGTATAATTTATAAGCCTTGAAATAATCGTAGTCAATGACGCAACCAGTAATTGCTGAAAGTACTTGCTGTCTGGGTTAAAGGATTGAAGGGTTAGGAAGGGGGTATTGCACAGTAAACTAAACTACCCCTCGGGGAGTCGTTGCGGAAACACATTTGAGGGTAGTAGGCGGGTATGGGAGACGGTTAGGGGTGTATTTCTGTTTCTGTAGTGAAGTAAACCTTATCTACCCTTTTAGTTTCCAAAAGAGTAGATGTTAATCTTAGCTTTAGTGCAGTTAAAAATATCTACTATTATCAAATTTAATTTTAATCTAAAAAGACTGTACGGCGTACCTCACCGACTCTCTCTCATTTTATCTTAAAATAGACATTTAATAAAAAAAACTTGTACGATTTGTAAAAATAAATAATATGTACATACATTGCTGTACAATCATTAAACCAAAGATCATAAATTAAATAATATATACTATTACCTACTTAATCCATGGCATTAGGAATTAGGAACATTGTTACAGGGAAAGTGAGAAAAAAATAAACATCTTTCCTCCAAAGAGCATAAGAATCAAATTCAGTTTCAGACTTGAATTAAAAAGTATATATATTTGCCTATAGTTCAAAAAGTGTTGGATTTATAAAAATATATATTATAGGTGACCTGGTGGTCTAGGGGTAAGGTTTCAGACTTCTATGCTGGTGACCGGGGTTCAATCCTCGGTCCTGGCACAGATTTAACTGATTGCCAATCCCTTCCTTCACCTCTGACAAGACATCTTGTGAATGTGTGGAATGCCAGGCCTCCACCGTGGTTCGGATCCCACGTTAAACTGTAGGTCCTTCATTTCATCTCACAATCACCCTACCATTACACATTAGCGTAAGTGCGTATAACCCGAATGGGTAGTAAGACGCGGTGCTAATAATAATAATAATAATAATAATAATAGTACTACAATTTTACAACAGTAAGTTATTTTGTATCTCAAATATCTGCGGATAGTTGATTAAAATTAGAAACTGTCCCCCATGTAAAGTAACCTCAGTACTTTCATAATAAAATGAGTTACCATCCTGTTTTTAATCAAAATTGTTTGAGTGAATTTCGAGAAAATTGATTTTTTTTTCTTTTTGCCTTAAATTTTAGGGTTGGATGTCTAATTTAAAAAAAAAACTTTGAGGGACCTTATGAAAAACCCAGATACCAAGTTTTAGCCCAATCGGTAAAATAGTTCCGGTTCTAGCCTGAGGAAAGACAGTCGGACGGCATTGCGAAAACCACTTTTAGTTAAAATCTCGAGCTAGTTATTTTTGACGATCACAATATTTCTCTCCGAGGTGTCAAATTAAAGTAAATTACTAAGTTTTTTTTGTCTGTGTTCTTTTGTAAGAATACATTAACATTATTATTTTACTTTATTTTTAGGTGACTGTGTTCCACTATCAGTTCGGTGTATGTGCATATGAACTAATTACGTTAATATTTAAAAGATGATAAGTATGGTTGAGTTCAGAGGAAGTGCACTGGCATTTTCGTGTAGGAAGAGTGGAAAACTATTTAGGAAATACCACCCTCATTGCACGCGACTATTAGTCTCACCCCGATATCTCATTCATAGGCATTCCAGTCATTTCAGTCAAAGTAGAAGGTATTTTTTTTATACTATTCTAGCAATAATATAGTATAGCGCGTCTGGTTTACATCATTCGTAGCCCAGTATTGGGAAGATTAGCCAGTACTAATGTACCGTCGCCCAGGGGACGCCTGAATGTACTATTCGTATAGTTTTTCCACGGAGGCTCTTTACATGTCCTGATGATATGATATGAGGTAGATGAGTATGAGGGTGATCGTGAGTATGGGGGTGATCGTGAGTGTGAGGGTGATCGTGAGTATGAGGATGATCGTGAGTATGAGGGTGATCGTGAGTATGGGGTTGATCGTGAGTGTGAGGGTGATCGTGAGTACGGGGGTGATCGTGAGTATGGGGGTGATCATGAGTATGGGGGTGATCATGAGTATGAGAGTGATAGTGAGTATGGGGTTGATCGTGAGTATGAGGCTGATCGTGAGTGTGATAGTGAGTATGAGCGTATGAAGCCAGTGGAAACTCTTTAACTTAAATCTAGTTAATCAAACCCTGGTGACAGTTGGGGGTAGTTCCCCTTTCGGGGAAAAAAATATACAAAGTACTAGCCAGGAATCGAACCCGGGCTCCCTAGACTCGTAGCTAGAGGCATTGACAACTATACCACGGAGACTGTTGTTTTTCTAGTTAATGGTTTGCAAACTCACGGCCCGCGAGCCGCATTCGGCCAGCGAGACATATCTGACCGGCCCGCTTGTCTGTAATACTTTTTATTTTACAATCAGACCTGCTGTCGAATACACACACAAATAATAATAGCTTAATTCTAGTTAGTAGATAATTTGGAATAAGAAACACATTTAACTTCTTCAAGTGTTCAATTTTTTTTTCTATAACTTTAAATACTTTATTATGGCAATCTTTATTTGCATAATTTAATAAATATGGTTTAGAGTATTTTTCTCACATGAACATAATAAATACAAGTTATTTTTAATAGTCTAAGCATACATTAATAAGTTTCAACGCACTTCATCAAATAACTAGTATAGGCCTACATTTGAGGGCACGTGGTTTGAATGACACGTTCTTCTGATCTAGTTTGCCATCATCGGGAATGTCAGGGTTTGAATTCCAGCAGGATGGACAGAAGGTGAATTCTTATTATATGGGTTCCCACATTTCCTTCACTCAAGTGGAGTTACATTTATTATAAATTATATTGTCCTCATCTTATACCCACTAGCGTGATTAAATTGCGCATGGTCGAGACTGATAGTAAGACACGCTACAGAAACAAAAGTATAGAATATAAACAAACATGTTTCTACATGCTGTAGCCCGCGATATGTCCCGAGCTTGCGAATCTGGCCCCTCGACTAATTTGGGTTTGAGACCACTCTTCCCTAGTGGAACAATTTATTTAATACGGAGACGTAGGTACCCCTTTAAAGGTAGTTAAGCTCGGGATGAATGGNTCTGCGGTCTTTATTCCGGTCAGGAAGTGCTCTCCGGTCTTACCTCAGGGTTCTTGGGACGTTAACCCTCCCGTGGTAATTTGTCTAATTTTACATCTCAAACATATCGTGTCCTTTTTCCCCACTCATTTTTCCTATTAGCAAAATGAATCGTGCATGAAAATATGAATAAATTATATCGTATTATTATGCTACTATAAAGCCACATGGCTGACTCACTAGCTGACATTAATGTTTACTCACGTCCAAATGAGCTAGAAACTTAAAATTAGGCAAACTCTAGCCTATAACCAACGGGAAAATTCCAAAAAGTTAAAAAAAAAAATAACTTGTAAACCCCGAAAGAAATTAAAAATGGAAGAGCAACTTTAAAGTCGGTGTAGACCTGTCTTTGGAGGTCTCTTGTGGCTTAACGGTAAGACCTATCAAAAAACGCCTCTGTAATTATATTAGTTTGCATCCACTTGCAAAGCTCAATATATACACACACCAAGAAAACTTTTCTAACAGTTAAATTGGTTTTTTTTCTGTGATCTTTTGACTTGAAGCATTTAGCCTGTGAGTTAAGGGTCGAGAAGGATTGTCCATAAGGTCAATATATATATATATATATATAATATCCGTGTGCGTGTGTGACTTTTTCCACACCCTCCAGAAGTCGAGTCTGTTCAGCGTAGGAATTGTTTTCTGAAATGCCTTTTTCCCTACCAGAAATATATTATATAGTAGTATATTGGTAGGGAAAAAAGACCTTTCCAAGCGTAACTCCTATCGTGAATGGAGTATATATCACCTGGAATTTGAAACTTTGTACGCTTATAGTATAAGTCACGGGAAAGAACCTAATGAAACAGGAGTTTGATATGTAATTATTTTTTTAAATCCCTCATGAATTAAAATAAAGGATTGACTGAGAAATACGAATAAGGCAGACAAAGAGCCTCGGACTTTACACATACAGTGAGAGGAACTTGATCTTGACCATATCACCTCCCGCCCCTTTCACCAGTTTGCCCCCTCTTCACCCCTGCCTCAATTTAAAACATTTTAAATATCGTGTTTCTAAGTCTAGCGATTTCGATAGAGCCTTATTTTTAACTCCCCTTTATTTAAAAAAATCTTTTTAAAATGAGTTAGTCGGATTATACTAAAAAGGTTTATTACATCCTAATTATTCAAGTTTAGTTCACCTGTCGCTGACAGGCTCAAAATAGGCCCTGCTGATTAAGCTATACCCTGACAGAACAGTTCAGAATGTTCAAACATATTTCTTTGACGCCATCATTGATACAATTTTACTAGATTTGTATTATTTTTATGTGTGTTGATATAACTATCAAAAGTGACCATGGCAGATATAACTTGAAGTATGAATATATTAAAAGGGTTCTAGTAACTACCAAATACTGTTCTTCCTACAAAATCAGGAGGGTAAATAGTGTCATACCTGTGACCATGGGCTGCTTTATTAAATGTAAAAGGTGACCTGGCGATTTAGTGGTAAGGTGTCAGACTTCTGTGCTGGCGGCCGGGGTTCAATCCTTGGTCCCAGCACAGATTTATCTGATTACCAAACCCTTCCTTCTCAAGACATCTTGTGAATGTGGGGAATGCCAGGCCTCCACCGTGGTTCGGATTCTACGTTAAACTGTAGGTCCTCCATTTCATATCACAATCACCCTGCCATTACACATTAGCGTAAGTGCGTACAACCCGAACGGATAGTAAGACGTGGTGCTAATAATAATATTAAATGTATTTTAGAAACATTCTATTCTTTTAAAGGACAATAATATATTTATAGATATTTACAATAGTCTTGATAGTTCGAGTCTAATAGAACTGGCATCATTTAAAGCTATTGAAAGCTCTAATTATACTAAATAGCCTTGAATGTAGATGAAGTGTGCCAGCATTTGCATGGAGATAGAGTGGAAAACTATTTAGGTAAAACCATCCTTAGTACATCCGATCAATATTCGAATCCCAATCTCCCCATAATCATCAGTCTAGTCTGTTGCTAGAGGGACGCCTTAGACCATACAGCCACCGGAGTGAATGAAGTATTAATTTTATTGGTTTATACTGAGTGAATGAATGATCTGTAGCTAATTTATGTAATTGATGTTCTGAAATAATGGGTGGTAAGGTGTCGGACTTCTGTGCTGGGGGTCCGGGGTTCAATCCTCGGTCCCGGCACAGATTTATCTGATTGCGAAACTCTTTCCTTCACCTCTGACAAGACTTGTATTAATCACAGCTTGTGAATGTGGGGAAGGCCAGACCTCCACTGTGGTTCGGATTCCACGTTAAATCTGTAGGTCCTCCATTTCATCTCACAATCACCCTACCACTACACATTAGCGTAAGTGCGTATAACCCGAACGTATAGTAAGACGCGATGCTAATAATAATAATAATAATAATGGGTGGTTTTTAAGGTATCTCTTTTAGTTTCGACTTATCTCTGTATGTGATCTTTGGATATCTCCGTCTTCACATTCCATTTAAGCCTGAGCTGTGTAACCCAATTCAAAAATCCCGGTTACACAGGCCGTGTTAGGTTTTGGAATTGCTGGGACAAAATGTGTTTTGGCAAAGCCGTGTTCAATGAAACGAAACGGGTGTGGGGATAAAAAAACAACCACTGGAGAAATGATACAAACAATTTCGTTCTTTCACTGTGCATGGGCTTTTGTGGATGAATATTGAAAACAACGGCAGAATATCAATAGCTTATTTTGAGCAGTAGTCAAGTCTTTTGTGCGGCGGGAAACAATTTTTATTTCCCCTCCCC